>JAHZMX010002854.1:0-34018 GCA_027743895.1 Seira musarum
CTACCGCACTCTCAATCGCTTGACCTTTCTAACGGCCAAAACCGTTTTTCTGTCGACTGAATAGTTTCTGAGAACATTCAACACCAAAATTAGGCAATCACACATTATATATATGATTACGGCAAGTGATCAGGATAACCTTCGTTATGAAGTTATACTTCATTGTATTCCCGTAATACCTTTTCAGCGATAGCTCCTTCAATTTCCTGAATTTTTAATGCTGTCGCATTAATAAGAGCGATAGCATCTACTTAAAATGTAATAGCAACGCATTCCTACTTACAAATAATACTTAATACTACGGAAACTTAACAACCACAACCTTAGCAATGAATGCAATTTGTCATTCATGAACGCGGCAGCTGTTTCATTTAGAGCGTAAATGAACAGAAGTGGTAGGATTTAATTCCATAATGTAAAATCGGGGTTAAAACGCTTACTATGAACAAAGTTTATTTATTGTCTGTAAAAGTTGAACTAAAAATAACAACGCAAAAATAAATCATAAAATTGCGAGAACTTTATACAAAATTTAAATTAGTTTTCTAATTCCAAATCGAAGCATTCGAACTGTTTTATGTTGGACTTTATACCAGACTCCAATCCCAACGAGAAGAATTCCGAGGACAATTGCCAAAATTAAACCAATTCTCGCAGCCTTATTTTTCCTCTCTGAAACAATTATCAAAAATGAATGAAACAATCGTAACATTTATACAGTTTAAATCTTTATGTCCCAAGTTTACCTGACACAAATACGTAAACATCCTTTGTCACGTTCCCTTTGATACATTCAGCGACGCAACGGTAAGTCCCTTGAACATCATGGGTCACATTTGAAAATGTAATTTTAACAACAAAAGATGAATTTCCAGAACTATATCCGGTGCTTTCTTCAATGAAAGTAACGTTCACAATCGATGCAAAATTCAAGGAATCATTCTCTTCGCTTTTAACACTCGCACTTTCGTGGTTAAATCCATTTTGAAGATCAACGCTTTCTTAGGAAATTCTTTCACTGTCTTCCACAATTCTAGTTTTACTCGAGCTCTTTGCAATTAGCTTTTCATCCTTGAAAACGCTGATCGTTTTTGGATTAGGTTGACCGCCATGAACGAGGAACAAAACTTGGACGTCTGAATCCATTAAATTAAAATACACCGTATACACCTTCGTCTCTACTTTTGAAAGGACTGGGGTTCGGATGTCCAAATTATATTTTCGCACATCCCACCCGGAAGACTTCCACTGTGGAACGTAACATTCCACCGACTCCATTTCCAAATTTGCTTGAATTGGTTCATTAAAAAAGTAGTAAAAATGAAAGTGTTCTCCATATCTGCTGCGTTGAGAAATATATCCTTGTAAGAAGATGCCAACCGTACTAAAAAATAAAGGCTGAACTAAATTTGTGATTGTTCCATTTCTCCATTTAAGTTGCATCTGGATCCCAGAAGTATAAAAAACCCTCAGGGCGAGGCAAGTAAACGTTAAATTCTCACCTTCGTAGTAATGATTTCTATCATACTCTTGGATGTGGGTGTTGCCGTGAATGACAGGTAAATGGTTTGGAGGAAGCTCGTCAAAGTCATAAATTCCGACAAGGTATAGTCCTTCTTCTAAGGTGCCAACAGATATGAAAACTTTGCTTTCCATTGTTTGGGTCAGAATTAAATTCGCAGTGTCGTCTAAAATGGTTAATGAGCAGATTTAATTTTTTGCTAGAATTATAAAAAAAATAGCAAGGAGGCCCCCCGAACCGTCCCCTGTAGTTTCATATAAGAGGCATATGGTGTTAAAAAGGTTTTAATGCTGATTTGATTACTAATACTTTTTCAAAAATATTGAAATATTTTAGAATTTCGTTTCATATTTTTTAAACCCAACACCACTTTGGAAGTAACACACGAAAGTTATATTTAAAAAGTTGTTCCATTGCCATGTAGAAAATTGTTCTGACGATGAGTGGAAACACTTTTTCCTGAAAACGAAACCTCTGCATAAAGGTTTTTCAGCAGCAAATGACATGCGTCACTTCCAATTTAAAAATAAAACATGGAAATAAAGAGTTCATTAACTGTTATGTGGATTGGAATGTAACTAGGTTGCACTCGAAAGCCTTAAATACCAACCTAATTTATAGTACTGCCTACAGTATAGGTCAAGATGTTATCTAAGGTTTGTGAATGCACCCTTGTTTGCATTGAAATTCACAAAGCAGTTAATGAACTTTTTAGCTCTCTTTTGAAAATTACTTAGAATGATCGATATTGTCTAATACGTGTCGATAATTTTAGTGGCCAGAAATAAAATAATACCAATACCGAAGTAATTTCCAATACTTTCGGCTAGTTTTAGGTCAAAATATTTTTTACCAATATTTAAATACATTGTTTAAAACTTTCGTTATATTTCTGGTTAACAGTTTTCTAAGTTTTTTAATCCGCCGGAGAAAACTGGCTACAATAACTGGTACATCTTGACCTTTATGCAATTTTTCCCAACAAAAAAGAAGCAATGTCATTACCAGCAACATTAAATAAATTAACCAAACTGTTAAGAGTTCCTTCCAACGTGCTGGACTGTTACGTTCGCAGTTGCCTTGGTAATAGGATCTAAGGACATGATGACCTATATTTTCTCGATTGCCAACACAACTGTCGTCATCGTCTTTGCCATCATTGATAAATTTCCACTTGAAGCAGGACCTACATTTAGTTTTCAAATTGAACTTATATTTTTCTTTTAACTTCGAAGACATTGCATATTTCAATTCGTGAATAACGCGTTCTAATATTTTTAAATTGTGCCATTCTCGCATCTTTTCATATAAACCAGATTCCACGAGGCTACCGATTTGCCGATTTGCCGAATTGCAAATTTTGTAAAATATGTATACTGGCCAGAATTTTGAATACAATACATATGGACATACTGTGGAGATTCATTGTTTTTATAAACGGGTCTCATGCTCACCATGCTAAGAGCAGCTGCCCAGTATGCCAGCATCTTATTTCTAGGGTCACCGAGTACAGCAAACGCAGAGTTTTCTAGGTCAACAAGCGAAGTGTTATCCCTAATAATGCCAAACATTTGTAGCAGGTCCGTCAATTTAATTGAATTATGGTCTCGTCGTCTGTTCATACGAAGTTCTATTCCTCTCTGCTGTAATGGTTTTAAAATCCAATGGTTTTCGTAAAACGTCAAGCAAGTTGGAGCGGTAGGAAAATGCGAACATATTGATGGAAGTTTTAGTCTATTGTCAACATCCGTGTATAGAACACTTGCTATATGCTTATTCAGGAATATTTCATTTACGGTATTTAACAAAAATTTAGGTGCAGGCGGGGTCGTTAAATCCGAATACATTGAGGACGTGTACAGATTTCGTATAAGAATTGATATTAACAGACACGCGCCAACAATATAAAGAGCTCTACTACTCTTGCTTTTTGCGTCTTGCTCGAAAAAGACACAGTAAATCCAGAACCAAGGTAAATGAGTTTCATTCATTCGTTTAAGCACAGTTCCAACTACGAATAAGAAAAATATCAGGCTTATCCATAGTGTCGGCTTGAATGGAGCAAAAATTCGTAGGATGACGTGCCAGTTTGAATCAACATCTACACTTGATCGTTTTTTGCCGACGATGATATACTTCAAACCATCAATACTAGACCCATGGGAATACACATACTTGTAATGAGACCAATCGGGCGGATCAAAAAGTGTTGCGTCCAGCTCAAAACCCACATTTCCACAACTTGATACAGTGCAATTATTTCTATGCTGGATAAATTTGTCTATTTCATATTCATTTACATCCAATGTTTTTGTCTTGTGCAACATGTTATTCCTATTTGAGTGATAAAAATCCCACATTTCATCTACTTCCTTCCGGGAAAGTTTGTTAACATTTATTAAGCTTGCATTTTTAAGCGGGCATTTTAATCGCGGACCAATATAGCGAATCCAATCGAAATAAGGACGTATGTCAAAGCATTCTTTTGTAGGTGTTTCAGTACAAGTTAGGCAGGCTAGATGCAGTTGAAGATTTGGAGTTTGCACAAGAACTTTAATCGGTAAATACGGTACAATTTTGATGAAACTTGTAAATTCACTTTCGAGCAAAATGTAGGATGCAGTTATTTTAGAGGGTGTATAAATTTTCTTAAATACATCTAATAATTCGGCAATTGTGAAGAATCCTAAAGTTTTTGATGTGACTGGGACTTGCACAACACATGTTTCGGTATAACGCTTATACGAGAAGGCTTTCTCGTATTGTTTTGTTACGTACTCATTCCCTGTGTAAAACCCTTCAGTATAATAGTACCATTTGAAATCACGTTTTTCCCTTGTTTGCAAATTAATGCAATATCCATGTTTAATGCACACTCGCATAAATGAATCTTGAAAGTGCAGGTTTTTTGGTGTATTTCTAACCGACCTGGGAAAATGGAAGTCGCACGTGGAGAGTAGTTGATGAGTAATTGTATTCTCCTCCAACTTAAAACCACCTGTATCCAAATGCATTGATTGGCATACTCGAAAGCTTAGATAAAACACAGGTAGATACCAAGCAATCAGTAATTTTAGGGTTGTCTTCAAATTTATAGGCATCGAGTCTGCTTTGGTGTAACGCACTTTTTTATTTTGTGAATGCGCAAAAACCAACCTTGCAAGCTGATGGACAGATTCAAGTTGTTTTGAATAAAGTTTGGTTTTTAACAAAATTTAATATTAAAATAAAACTTGATTTATTAGTTTGTGGATGGATACAGAATACAGATTACCGACGAAATTGTTCCGGCTGAAGAAATTCTGACAAAGGAACCACCGAAATTTAAATTTTTACGTGTGAAGCGATATAATTTCAATGCATTGGAGCATATTGCTCCACAAGAAGATCTAAATGCGACCGTGTCGGATATTTCGGACTTGGGATATTTTTTCCATGCACAGAAAAACCTCCGCTAACTGCGACGACAAACACAGTTTTCGTAACTCACAATTAAAAAGAAAACAAACTGCATTGAATTTAAAACAACTGTCGGGCTTGGTTTATATTTGGAAAACAAAATCGAAGACAAATTATTATTACCTGGTAACTTTTTTTGAACAACAACATACTCATTAGTGTGATTTCCGGTGAAAAGAAAATGGGTAGGTGTGGCGTGTTTTTCCAAGCTTTAACTAAAAATTTAGGCAATATTAGTATTGGCTGCTTGTTTTTGATAGACTGAATCTATTTTGTTCCGGCAATGGCAAAAAAATTAGGAGACATAAGCCTTAATTATCGTGTTTACTCTTTTAGACACTTCAGGGCACCGTCCGCATTGGAATTTCATACTTTGAAACTAACAAAAAGCACTTGTTTACAAAAGTTTTCCATATAAAACGCAAGAAGGATAAATTAATGAACAAAAATAATCTAAACTGTTTTTGATTATAACTGCCAAATTCGTGAACTCCAGACATTTTTGTCAACATGTTTACAAGAATACGAAGTAAAAATAAGAGATTTTTTCTGCGCAATTAGGATCAAGCTTTCTATGCCATAAATATCCACGTCAGCGCCACTCTAAAAATTCCACTGTGGTAGTAAGGTAGGCTCGAAATTTTTCTTCAAAACTTTTTCTTGATTTTCATACGCGACATTGTGCATGTTACACAAAAGTAGCCCCATAAACAATTAAAATTTAAAGCTACTCCGAAACTTTAACATTTGATTTGAGACAAACTGATCTAGACTGCATAGCTCGTATTTGCGATTTTGGTACACTTGAAAGCTGGAATCTGAAATATTTTCAATAATTTTCAAACCAGCATCAAAATCTGATCTAGACAGTACAATATGTCTGGTAAGTCTGGCACTTCCCTTTCCCATGAACAATCCCTAATCAGAACAACGAATTTATTATGACAATGAGAATGGTTTTTCCAGAGGTTCCACAGTACGTCTACTTATTTTATTCGGTGAAAAATACGGCATTTTGATATCGCTTGAAAAATATTTACTTGAAAAATGTAAGGTTTTGTAATAATAGGTGACCCCAGATCCGGGTAATGAATCACGTACAAAAATATTTTGAAGATTTTTAAACAAACCTCGGAATTTGGAACTTCTACTTAAGCATCTGTCAGCGTGTGAGCCATTTCTTAATCGACGAAAGGAGAACAGGTCTGAAACTAAAGTAGAGGGGGCGGAGAGAATTAATAGAACTTTGGGTACTCTGCAGATGCCATATTATAAATGAGGTACAAGTTGAGAAATGAGGACGCATACAGATGATTTGAAACCAGGATGCCTTTCCGCAAACGAGACAAGTGCATTGAATTGTGTTTCTGACAGATAAAGTCCTGAATTGATTTGTGGATTGATATCATAATTTTTAAACAAATGAATTAGCAACGACTGGATTTTTGTTTGAAGCGGAAATAACAATTTATAAAAACGAAATTCGTAAAAGAGGTTTCCACTACACACAAATCTAAATTGGAATCAATTCAAAACAATTATAGCATTTATAACTAGAACGTGCTTACAATTAATTTGCATAAATTGCTTTGGTTTGAACTTCGAACTGGTAAGTAATTTATGCACAATTTTATTTTACATGTAAATACATCCGTGCAGGTTTTTGGGGAAATGCAAAACATACCAATTTAAAGATTGGTTTCCTGCCCAGATCCCAAATACTTTTCGAATGTGCCAACAGAAATAAAAACTTTCCTTGCTGGTTCAGTCAGAATCGCATTCTCAGAGTCGTCTATAGTGCTTTGTATGGAAGGAAGGTTTAGATTTCTTCCGTTAGTGAAATTTAACCAAATAAATATGAAAAAGTATAAGAAAACATTTTTATGCTGGTTACGAATCTAGACTGAAATTACTGCATGTAAATATGTCAGAATATTTTTTTTCGGGATATGTTCTGCATTGAGGTGGGATCGACAGCACTAAAAAATTCGCTTGCGTCCGGGAATTACATTCCGGTAAGGTGGACGGGTAGCTTGTTTGATATTGGCAAAGTTCCTTAAATTGCGGATATTAGCAAATTCTTAGAATGACCTTGCCCGACGGCTTTTGCTGAAGTTATACCTGCATGCGCATGATCCAATCTACAAATCCAGGTTACGGCAAGAAAAAAAAAAACAAAAAATTCCTGTTGTGCAGCGACTTATCTCACAATCTACCGTATATTCTGATATAGTACGCGGGGGTACCAACATGCGTTCTATTATTGCGTGTTTGGTTATAAGATGTCATGCGGAGAGTACATTCATTTTCAATTTGCATTCTGGACGCACAGATATTAATATATACATCATAAGTACGCCTCATAAGTGAAGTTCAATGGGTATTTTATCATAAATCAGTTTTAAACAACCACTCGAGTGCACTCATTTCATACCTGGCGTGTGATAACGACAAATTTCTTCCCACTCCTCCAAGAAACCTTTATGAGTTGCAATTTAGATAAAGTTGTAACGTATGTAGCTCCACTGATGTGAGCTAACGTAAGTTTTATGAAACATCAGTCCAAACAATTTGAAGCATGTTGCATTTATACTCGTTAGAAAATCTGAAGTTAGTGGTGTGACCAAATGCATTGACTCATTTTTTTATGTACCCACAACCGCAACCTCTACTTTTCGGGCAACCATTGCATTATTTACAAGGGAACCGCCCGAGGTGCCCACCTAATCGCATATATCAGTCATACTGTCTTGATCAGCATTTTTTGCTCGTTACGAATCAGCTTTGTTTCCTGTGCAGAAACATCGCAGTAACGATTAATATCAATTTTAATATCAAATTCTTCAATTATTTGGGTGAGGCTAAACATCCTTACTCAAATTCGATGATATCTTCCAATTCTAACATGCGTCATAGGAGACAAGATTTGTAGTTGGCTCCTATCAAAACCTCAAATTCCCTGACAAAACGGATTCTACATGCTGGTGTTAATATTTATTCGGTGGTGTATATAACAATGCATTGGAAGTGTACAATTTTGCATATAGAAATTAAAATTAAAAATAGCCCTGATGTTTCTGCAGAGAAAACAAAGCGGATTCGTAACAAACAAAAAATGCTGAACAACACAGTATGACTGGTATATGCGATTAGAGAGGGCACCTCGGGCGGTTCCCTTGTTAGTGCAAACCGAGCAACGACACTCATTCCTGTGTACATTTTTACCTGGAATAGAATCCCAGAAAGTTTCAATAAGATAAAGCTTCTCGAAATATAAATTTTCAAAGTAAATTTTGGTTTGATAATAATCTTTTTTTTCCTGACTATAAATTCAACAAGTCCAAACCCTCTGCAATAGCAAAGACATGGAAAAAGAAAGTCTCTTACGCAAAAATTTATCCGTAATGAAAAGGAAGTAATCAGTTTGTGTAAAAACGGAAATTTTGCCCGGCAAAAAACGTGCACAGATTTATAATGTCAAAAGTAATGAATTTGAGAATCACCTAATCCTGTACAAGAACATTTAAATTACTTCATACATTGAAATGAAGTTCTTTGAAAGATGGAAATCATCATATTCATTTTCCATGAACGTAATCTTTTTTACATACAGAAATGACACCATAATGACTATAATATCAGTATTTGGATGGCAGTTGGTTATTAAGACAAGACTTATAAAATGAACTAGCAATCTCCAGATTCCAAGTCAGTACTACCACAGATACTTCTCCAATTTAGTTTCAATCACCCCATATTCAAGATGAGTCACAATTCGAAACCCCATCTCATTTTTATTCCAATGCTGATTTTAGTAGCAACCTTTCTCGATGCCTCGGAAGGTTAGTAAGAGCAGTCAGTATTAATCACAATATTTAGTATTGGTCTAATCAATAGTGATGATTCATATCCACAGGAGTACCGAACCCACGAGGTGGAGCGTTTGCATCTTCGTTTGCTTCTGCTGGTGGTCATGGAGGTGGAGCCTTTGCCTCCTCGTCTGCATTAGCTTCCTCATTCGGTTTTGGAAGAAGTGGTGCTTCCGCCTTTTCATCTGCATCAGCTTTCGGTGGTGGCTTCAGGGGTGGATTCTTCAGGGCCCGACAATGATACCGAAGTTTGTGATTCAGAAATTGTGAATTTGTGAAAAATATTTTTATTGGAAGAAAAGTTTCCGTGACTTGTCTATTTGTAAACATTTTTTTCGCAAATCATTTGACAAACAAAGCTATATCGATATACGCTAAACACAAAATTTTTTTTACGTTACGTTACCATGCTAAACGTTATTGTAAATGCGCTGGGATTAATTAGAAATTGTATTCGCTCTGCAAATGTGAAAGCCGTGCATTTTGACATGTGTATGCCGAAGTATACAATTCCAAACCAATTGTGAATTACTCTAAACGAAGATTGCAGCTGTGTCTTGGATCGAAGTTAAGGTAAAAATGTCTAGCAGATTTTAAAAATATCAAAACTTCAATATACAACACAAAAAACAGTAAACTTCAATATTATTATAGCGTTTTTTGTTATGAAAACTCACATTTACTCTCCGAAAATTTCAAAATTAGGAATGTTTTCCCATTGATTGGAAAAGTCGAGAGCGTAAGCATCAATACACTAGCCCCTTTAATTTTCACTTCGTATTAATAATAATACTAAATTTGATGAGTTTTCTAGTTAATTTGGCGGTGACGTTTGTCAACTAACAAACTGATAGTATAACAGTCATTAATATGGAGCACTAGGGGTCCTTGTCAGTCTTTAAATCTTAATTTGCTCTGCAGTCAAAGTAAAGCTGTTGCCTAACTAAACTTGCTGAAAAAGAGTTAAAGATGAGAGAGTTGTTCTCAAAATATTTCCAGTAATTTGGTAACGGATTCGAATCAGGATAAGAATCAGATCTAGACAGTGTGTCTGGTAAGGTGGGGCGCTTATCTTATCGCCCTTCCCCATACCCAATCAAAGCAGTTAATTTATTGTGACAATGAAAATTGTTTTTACAGATGTTTCCCTGTACAAAAAATTCTGCATTTTGGCATTGTCTGACGCTGAACTTACAAGAGAACATTTTCTACTGTACCCCCCTTATCGCATATAAGATACGCATCGTCTGGATCAGTCTTTTACGCTGATCACGAATCTGCTTTCAAAACGCAGAAAAAATGTCTGTGTGATTTTTAATTTTAATTTTTTGAATTCGAAATTGTATATCTACATTGCATTAGAATGTACAACCCGGAATGAATGTTAACACCCTCACGCAAAATCGGCTACGGCATGTATTTCTCCTTTCGGAACACAGTAACACCGGACCTACCCAAACGCTTATGCAGGGATCGGTATTCCACGATCATTTTAAGTTTGCGTAATGCTGTTGATCCCCATCAAAATAAGAGAGATTTTGACATAAAAAATTTGAATTAAAAATTACCCTGATATTTTTGCTGCAAATTAAAAACGTATTTGTAATCAGCGTAAAAAACTGATTCAGATGATACATTCCTTATATGCGATTAGGGGGGTACAGTAGAAAATGTTCCCTTGTAAGTTTATTTTTCGGAGCGTAAAAAACTGATTCAGATGATACATTCCTTATATGCGATTAGGGGGGTACAGTAGAAAATGTTCCCTTGTTAGGCTAGATTTAAATTGGAAAAAAAAAATCACAAAATTGTAATGTGCATGTGTGCATCTGTAGTACATTAGTATTTTGATGGCATTAACTAAAAAATCTAGGACTTCAAAATAAGTGCTGATAACAGATCCTCAAAGCATGTGCAAAGTAAATAATCAAATAAAAAACCCACAAACATTTTGAACATTTTAAACAAAACTTGGAACTTAATTCTACTAATAAATAACTGTTCACTTGTGAACCATTTTTTCTATCAATGAATCACGGATCTGAAATTGAAATCAAGAAGGAAAAAATAATAGAACTCGGGGCATTCTTCAGATCTGTGTGAGTGATGAATGACTGGTACCGACGCATTTTAATTTATGGTTTTAGGGAGAATTTGTCATTTGAAATATTCATGATATTCCGTAAAACTTCAAGACTTAACTTCAACTTCCGCAAGAATTTCAAATGCCGGCAGAAGGTTTGTAATCAGGATGCCTTTTCGTAAATGAGACAAGTGTATAGAATTGCGCATCTCAGAGATGCTGTCCAGATTTGATTTGTAAACGTAAGAATTTTTAAACTAATAAATTCGCAAATGATTGATTATGCTTGAAAAATTGTAAAAATGAAGCCGATAATTTCACGAAAGAAAGTGATTCTCATTATTAAAGCAAATCCAAATCAGCGAAAACATCCCAATTCAAATATTAGTTTCCTATCCATCATGTGCTTCTTTGGAGTGATTGCTTTAGATTAAGCTCATAATTCATCAAAATTTATGTTGAAATACAGTACTATTCTCCGTCCTGCTAAATAAAAATAGTTTTGCTACGTATTTGTACTATATAGTTCAAACGGACTGAAAAGGGAACATCCTCGAGTATCAACCCTGCACTTGCATATAAGACATATTTTATAAATCAGTTTTTCTCGCAGATTATGATTACGATTTTTTTTTTGCGTAGGGTCCAAAATACGCAGAAATATTTCTTCAGCATTATTTATCTTATCTTTTCTATAGCTCAAGCATTATGAAGTGCATCGGATTCATATCTACTGAATAAATTAAATGCAGGATTTCATATTTTCTCGTTTTGAGCGTTTAACCCACCACAAATTGGAAGTGGAATATTTTCACCAAAAAAATATTAAGTAGTTATGCGTAAACTAGTAAATCCTGTAAAAGTTCTGCCAGGATTACACATAACATATTTCCAATCTGAAAAAACGTGATTTTTTTGCATCAAGAATTTCCTTAAATTCCAACTAAATTTTTTAAAGAAATTCGTTGGATGAAGTTGACTTTTTATGACTTTACAATTGCATGAGTGCCGAGTGAGCGTGACAGTACTCACGCGTTACAGCAAATGAACTAAATTAAATATGAATCTCTTCAGTTTGATAAAGGATCCAGGATCCAGAAAATACCGAATGAGGTTGTAAAAATAAACTTTTATCAAAATTGACATGAAATGATCTGTTTTGACCTCTTCAGAAAATCGCAAACATAAGGAAATGCGAAATGGGAGATCTGTCCTAAATACATAAGCATTCACAAGATCAGTTCATCATCATCATCATCGTCATGCAATGGATTATATCTGGATTTTGATGGTCTTTGATCTGATCTTATGGCATTTAAGAAAGTATGCGTACCAAACTGGACAAAACAAATTTTTGGAAAGGATGGATAATATGTACCTTAATCTTATTTACATTTAAGTATTTTTTTGTTTACCTACTGCATGTCTTCCTACTTGATCATGATTCTTGGTCGTGTCAAGTCAAAAAGAGCTTATAACATTCTCATCCAAGATTACTTAATTGCTCAACTGGCTTGGCTTGGCTTTTTACTCTGTAGCTCGCTCGTGCAAGCATGTTCCTTCAAGTAAATCTGTTTGCTTCACAAAAGAAGAGCGGAGTTGAGTGGAGTTTTTTACGCTGACTGTGTCTGAATATGAGAACCTGTTATCATGATTAAGTTATTTTCCTCGATTTCGCTTGATAAAACAGAGGCATAATATGACGAATGGAATTTTACAGTTAGAATGGATAAGGATATGTCCGTCCGTCTGTCCGTACACACAAAACTACTCACATCACACTTGGAAGAAAAAGTGTTTTTAGGACCCAAAGAGAGATTACGTTTGGATTTGGATTCATTCGAGATGGGCATAAATAGTGGATATTTCTCGTGATTAAACGAGTTAATCCCTGAACTGGATAAAAATATTTTGTCAATTTTTGCTCTAGTTCATCAGGAAAGCCTTGTTTTACACTAGTTCTGTTAACATCTGAAGGTTTTACTCGTGCGCTATGTCTGGGCCGAGGTCAACTGGTCAACCGCTGAAGCTATTTTTCATGCATTCACAAACACAATTACAATTAATTAAAATCTCAAGATAATTGCCAAAATCGATATTGGCTTTTCGTCCTTTTCAGCTACGCATCCCTAGTTTTTAACTCACGTGGAATATTAAGAAGATGAACATAAAGCAAAAAAGTACAGCGATAAGAGCTGAGATGACACATGAGCTAGAAGATTGGATATGGACTGGACAGTGTGCAATCAGAAGCGAATATAGCTGCACGCGTGAAATTTCACAAAGAAGTTGTATGAATAAATTTCATTAAACACTCTCGTGTTATTCACACAATCAAACTAGCAATTAGTCTGCTGCGTACTGTTTTTTTTAATTTCGTAGAATCTGTAATTTATTCATTCCCATTCAAAATGGGATTTATTCAGTTAATGTTGAAACACCTAAATAATTTAAAACTCCTCCCAGGGCAAAATCGAGACTATGGGGAAGAATTCGATCCACAACTGAAGGAATTCATTAATTCCTTGAGCTATAATCCGATGTTGAATCACATTGTAAGTCACTGTAAAATAATTACTGATGGCATAAATTTTATCAAATATTTAAAAACTATTTTATTTTTTCTGAAGGTGCTCACAACGATTTTCAAGTACTCCTCTCAAAATGATCTCTTACGCTTCCGCTTGGTCTGCAAAGCATGGCATGAACATGCCACCGCGCATCTTCTAGTGAAAGATCCAATTCATCGAGTGGTCAAAAGTGAAGCAGATCTAACGAAATTGTTCAATTTAACTACTCGATCTAAAAATACGGTAAATTTTAATTTTAATCAAATTCAATTCGTTCAAAATTACATATTTCCTCAAGTTCCTTAAAAGAATTTTATTTTGGTAGTTTCCTATTCAGAGTTTCTACATCAAAATTCCGTCGATGACAGCCCCGCCCCACACTTTATTCAAAAGTCTTTCAGTGCCTTGCATCGTCTCTCTGAAAATTATTGTGGAGAGCAAACACTTTCCCGGAACTGTGAGGACCATTGTCATGCACATGAGATCCTTAAAGCATTTAGTGATTTGCAGAGTTCCTGAACCAAGTTTCGAAGACCTCGGAGCAACTTCAGTTGCTGTCAGTGGATCTTCTGGGAAGTTACCTTGTTTGATGACCCTGTCCCTGAGAAATGCAAAGCCGAGTCGGAACTTCCTCGCAACTTATGATGGAGCTGTATCAGAGTTACTTAAAGCGGCTCATGGTAGTTTAAAAGTCTTGGAATTTTGGTATTGGGGCCTTCTCACAAAGATCTTTAGGGAGGCGAACTTCGAAGGAGTTAGGAATCTTCGTGTTGTTGGTGGAAAATTAAGTGAATGTGATGTAATGGTCCTCATTGCGAAGAAAGGACTTAAGCTGGACAAGTTTAGTGCAAGGGTTGATAAATGTGTATCTAATTACATGGTCAAGGAATTTCTTGATAAACGTGTGGGTGGAAAAGGAGATAGCTCATGAGTTTCATGTCATGAGTTGTGTTTAAATTATTTAATTCAGAACATTTTATAATTTAATGCATGAATTACCTTCTCACATTTACAACGACTGTTCATCGCAATTTTACTATTTTAGATGTGAATACATGTTAAATTCAAACTTTCGCGATTAAAAAACCTTGCACAATGTTTTGCAAATCCATTTTGATAAGGTTAAAACAACCAAATATGATTTACGAGAAATGACGATTCCTTTCTCCGCAAAACGGTTTGGAATGTATCATCCAGAATAACTTCGTCACTCAGTTTGAACTGTTCGTTATTTTTTAAATTGTTCTATAGGTAATTTAACTTACAGGATTTCATATACGAAATTAACATATTTAGCTGTTTCTAATAAAAAAAATGTATTTGTAAAAAATCGTATCTTACAATTAAACTGGCTTCTATTCCTATAACTATCCGAATCTAGATACTTATGCCATTCGATGACGGTTGAATCTAATAGATCATGAATTCCAACACTACCACACATTTAATATAAGGCCTTCCGATTTGCAACCTTTCATATAGAATGCTGTAAATTTAAAAAATCCTTCCACTGTTCCACTCAAAAATAAAAAATAGGAAAGATTACAAAATAATAATGTATTTTAAGTAAAGCAATATTTTAGTATACAATCGCATAACCAGTCAAACCAAAGTACGATTAAAGACAATTTCTCTTGCCATTTACTTTTTAATTGATTTACGATTGTACCACCTTTGGTACAAAAAAAAGATTTTGACAATGCTAAAATAAAAAAAAAATTTAATTACCTGTTTTGGAAATGAAAGCGATTTAATGCTTACCAGAACAAAAGGATAATTCCTATTTATTTTATCTTCTAGCTTGTTTAACCCTTGCAATTAGAAATCATAATTATTCGGCCATCGTTTCCCATTGAAGTAAAAAAATTTCTTCCACGCTTTAATAATAATAGATTTTTTTACGACGGGCACGAATGTTTACGGCATTTTGAAGAAAAAGCCGTCATAATCGTAAACATGTTTTAGTTGATGCGAGAGTCAGGTGTCAGCTAGCTAAACTTGGCTGGACACGAAAATAAATAATAGTACAGATCCATTATATTTGTAATTTTTAGTAACTTCCAAGATTTGAGACAAAAGCAGTTTTTAACTTTTACTATGTAAACCTCATTTTCATTGAGCTTGGTACAAGGTACATGAAAAACTCAAATAATGCGTTGTTCTATAATTTACTTTTAACTATCAAAATTATCGAGCTACGTAGTGTGGAACCAAAAGGAGAAAATGGAAATTATATTTAATGCGTAGAAATTTAAATGAACCCATTTTCACTTCATTTTTTGAGTTAAAAGCCGCTTTTACACCAGGCAGCATCCTTCTCTAACACCTGAAAATTTAAAAGGATTTCCTCTTTGATTTTCCTCGTTCTTCTCCAAATTCCTGAACATCGGAGCACCAGAGCTTCAAGTTGCAACTCTACAATGATTTTAAATTTTGGACAGGTAAAGTCGTGGGACGAACAGATAAAACGAGTTTGGATGTCAGATAAGTACTCGTGATTTTATACAACAATTTCAATTTGATCATAATGCAATAAAAAATTAAAAGAAGCGCGAGTGGGCTTTCATGGAACTAATGTGAAAAGAATTTGTATTCTTCAGAGAAAGTCTGATGAATTTCAGAGATAAAAGGAAATAAAGAAGACAAAATGAGGACTGCCCAGAGGTAATGAAGACTCTGAAACGGAACGATTTTATTATTGCAGCTACATGACTCCCATCAACAAATGCATGGGGGAAAGAAAAAACGAAAAAGACGTATTCATATCCACTCCTCGTACACACTCCCAGTTTTTCTCTGCATTTTTATCTCACATTTTTATAATCAGGAGGAGCCGAGTTGCAGACTTTAATGTAACATGAGAGATAAAGAGAAAAAAAAAATTAAATGTGCAGACAATCTAATGAAAATAGAGTTGGGAAACGATGTAATGTGAAAAGAAAGTGGAAGTTTTGTTTGAGAAAGCGACTGCAATTCAATATGATATGCGAAAGTGTCTGAAGGAACGAGAGATAACAGATAACAGAAAAAAATGTTTTTCTTTTGAATTAGAAGAAGCGAGGGAAATATGATCTTTTCTGACATAAATGCAAATTCTGAAGCAAACAAGATGAAAGATACATTTAGAGCATGAAATGCTCAAACTCAAACCATTTCTCATTTCATTTCAAGTCGACTTAATTCATTTGAAAACCGTTTATGTACCCAGAATTTGCGGGGATTCAATTTAAAAAATTTTATGATTACTTACCAATAAGTTTCTGATGAGAATAATTGACGAACTAACTTTTAAATAGGAAGACGAATGATTCCGTAAATAAAAATATTCACATTCCGTGTCAGCTACAGAATTAAGTTCAATTAAGGTCAATTCAGAAAAATCTCCAAATCTGATTCGTAACCAGCGAAGAAACTGATTGAACAATGCAATGTCTGGTGTATACGAGTTGGAGGGGTTACTATTTCAACTGATTGAGTAAATGGAAGTGCACTAGGACCAACCTGGCTTTAAATGATCTCCGCTGCCCTGTGGAATTCCTACTTTCGACGGTCGAGCTTAAATACTGAAAATATATGTCTTTGCAAATCGTTATTTATCAAAATATTTAAAAGTTTCCGGATTGTTTCGATTTGCAAGAGAAATCGGGAAATGAAATGGAATAGTTTGAATAAAATTAAACATAGTTTAAAGCTATAATAATTGTTCTCCATGGAACAGAATCATCCAGAATGGACAAATATTATTATCATGATTTTTTTTTTGCATCCATTATCATTACTATTACCATCTTATCAGTTTACTCACAAGGCATTCCTGCTGCCTGTCAGGGAATTGCCAGCCCTCATTCTATTCTTTGAATTAAATTTTAGAATGAGCCTAAACTACGAGCGCAGTCTTGAATGAATTTTTTGCTGACAATGAGTTTTGTCTCATCGGATATTCCACTTTTAATGGACAATAATCTGTGAAAACAAATAACTCTACGGCTTCGAATTTGTTGAAATGTTCGCATTTTCGGAAAAAAAATTTTTTGCAGAAAAGTAGAAACACTTTCAGCTGTAGTTTTTTTGTAGCGGCAAAACGACAAAAGGGAATTTTGCATAAATGGGCCAAGTGTATCCAGAGATAACTGCTTCATGTTTACTACCTCGTAGCCTGATTAGGGGATGAGTGCATCGTAAATAATTTTTTTTCAAACATTTACGCGACCTTTTTGAAAGTCGGCGTTCGGCTCAGGGAGGGATGGCGAGATGTTAGGAAAAGGGTAGGGTAATATAAGACACGATTAAATCGCAATAAGCTTTTCGAACCTTCACTGTTCACAAGTTAGCGCTATTACACATACCTTTAGACACGTATAACAGCCAGAGAGTCTAACTAATGAGTGATGGCTGCAAAGCATGCATGGAGGCCTTTTACTAACGTAAATATCTCATAATCAGATAATTAGGTATAGCTGTGTAGTGCTGCTACCACTCCACTCATTCCAAATAAACAAAGGGACCGAGTGTTTTCATCTCTTAAGTCCGGTACAATACACCATTTTTTTTTCAAAATAACTATTTCTACCTCTGAAAATGATCCGAAGGAAAACTGAAATTCGATTCTGGTGAGTTTTTTTCTTCTCAATTTTAGGTTGAATATTAAGAAAAGCAGTAATGTATTTATTGTTAGAAAGATTAAATAAAAATATTATGATATGAAAGCAGTATAAAATGTGCATGAGAAATCGGATTACATCACATCAAACGAAGGATACATGTGCTGATAAAACGCACATTTTTTGTGAAATTTTCTCTGAAAACAGCGATGAAGCAATGCATATAAAAAGTAGGATTTGAATTATTATTTTTGAATCAAGTGTAGCGCCAGAGGAACAAAGATGGTATGAATAAAGTCAACATATTTTAGGTACGGTTCCATAAACGTTGCTGTTTTATTGAACGATTGAAGTAGCATACATATTGTATTCAAGTCCTATAGTGTAATCGTGACATAGCTGACGATTTTGAAGAAACAAGTGCCTAAAACTAGAAAATAACATATGCGGGTTTTCTTCATCAAGCAGGTGGGTCATAGTTCTTTGCGTAGACTTAAATTAAGAAACCAAATATTTGTAGAAAAATGATGTAATTTACAATATCACGGTTAAATAAATATTAGTTATAAGCCAAGAAAAAAGTAGTTCTTTAGAGTTTTATCTCCTTTACGGGTTATATACAAAATAAATCGTAAGTAACATATTTCATGTGAATTTATCATTAACCAAACCACATTACAAAAAAATTATAAAAAAATGAGCAAGGCAGGTCGACATTTTTATATGGGGTTAGGAAATATCGTAATGAAATGAATGTGACTTTCTCCAATCTTATCAGAAAATCATGATAAGGCTATTAAAATACGAACTGCACGACCAAACTTAAACGAAGATGTATCCAGCAATTTAAAAACGGTACAGATCTTGATAATTAGTTGGTAACCCAAATGACGTGGCAGAAAATATGTCAAATTTTCTATAAAAATAAGCCTGTAATATTAGTTCGCGCTTCTTCGAATGCGTATTAACGATAAGTTGTGCCAAGAAACCTTCCTGAATGCGGGTACATGCATTTTTCATTAGAATCGGTCATAGATATTTTTAACTGCACAAATGGCAGATGAAGACAAATATAAATAGCGGAATCGGATTCCCTATTATGCAAAGTGCAGATATTTAATGTAGATTAAGCTGTTTCATTATTTTGCCAGTTCGATGCAATTTCATCCCAATGAATCTTTTAACCAAAGGTTACGTCCCTGGTTCACGTATTGGACACCAAACCTTGTCCGTAGCACTTTCGCGAAAAATTTCGGGTGAGGTAGATGTGGACTGCGTTTTCCACACTAATGAGAAAATTACATTAATTGTAAAGCATGCGTCTTATAAAAATAGTTATGTACATTGATAAGGCAAAATTTTCTAATTGTAATACAAACACGTTTTTTTGTGGATGTTGGAATGTTTTTCTCATTTGCGGTTTGGCACTACATTACGAACATTACGTTTTTTTTGGAATTTTAATATTTAAGCATCAGAAATAGTTTTAGTTTCAAACATGTGAAGTATCCTTGTTATCTTTGTGTACTACAACATTTAATTATAATTTTAGTCTTAAGGTAACCCTAGTTTGGTTTTGTCTTTGTTTCTATTTTTAAAGCTATTGTGGTATGAAAAATTAAGTGACATGGGATAAACTTTGTTCTCATGTCTATCTCGTCTCATCTTTCTCCAGGAATAGAAACACTCACCAGAAAGATGAGAATGGTAGTCTCAAATGATCTAAATTTAACCTTGAAGTTTAAGCGAGCCAGAGCGCGATGAATAACTCATCTCTCCAGCTAACCTAGAATTTGTTTACCTTCTTCTGCTTGACAGCTGCAGCTGGAGTGAAGTGCAGTATAAACTTGACAGACCAACCAGAGGAGAAGAACAAGTTTTTATTTGCACAATTTTTTTGCAATTTTTTCCATGGTTTTCATAATAAAAAATCCTTGAGTTACTAAAAATTCTTTGTAATTTTCAAGTGGGCGTTAAAAAGGAGAAAGAGGGTGGAATAATAAACTACGGAAAGTGGGACAGGGTAGACCAGGAGAGAATAAAATATCATTCTTCCTTCCTTCCTCATTATCATCATCATGACGGAAGACAGGCTGAGGTCACTTGGGAAATCCCTGAAGTTATTTCCAGAACCTTTTGTTGTGCTCCAATGTGGCCCCGAGATGTTGGCAAAGCTTTTCCACCAAACTTTATTTGACAAGACCAAGCTGTCCTTTACCTCCATCTCCGTGAGTTCGGAAGAATTCTCTGTAATTGCGCCAGAAAATTCTTGGTCGGATTTATTAAAAGAGAAGGGGGAGGTAGATGATGGCAGTTCCAGTAATAATACTCTCTTGAAGGTAAAGTATAAAATTATTTTCATTTTAATTCATTCTAGATCATTTTCAATTAATTTTCGTATTAGTATTTTCTAAAGACTACTGCCTTTTACGCTGGGGCTATTTTCACGATCTGTCCAAATTATAAAATTCACTAAGCTTCCTTTTCCCAATCTTGGCCTTCGTCCGAATATTCAATTTTACTTTACTGAAATTATTGTGCATATGACTGACATTTAACATAAAAGCTATGAAAACTATATTCAACCGAACTGAATTAATAAACTAACAAGGTAACATCCCCTAGTGTCCTCTGGACTTGCACATAAACCCCAGATTTTCCGAATTGCTTTTTCTCGCAGATTTCGATCAAACCTTTGGTTTTTTGTCTGAGGCCGAAAATAAGGATAAAGATTGCTTGGTTATTTTGTCTGAAGTTCCAATTAATAAAAATTAAAATATTTCGTAAGTTTTAAAATTGGACGCGATGTTGGAAATCGTACATGCGTATTTTAGCATGTTTAATAAATAATTTTTAACAGGTAAAAATTGGCACTGAATTCATAATCCCATGAAAAAACTGATCTAAAAAATTATGAATTATATGCAAATGAAGGGTTCACTTGAGGACGTCGCCTTGTAAAATGTTTAGGAAAATTTTTTTATACGGAAGCATGTTATACGATTATTACAAACTCTTACTTGAATTCATCTCAATTGAACCGAAATGAATTTGGAGCAAACGAAGCGTCCTTAAATTAAAGTGCTTTTAATCTCTATTCTTTCCTTTTGAAGGTGGAAAAAGGTTGGAGGTGTTTTCAAGTGGAAGGTCCATTAGATTTCAGTCTTAGTGGGGATACTTCATGGAATTCTGGATCCCTTGAAGAAAGAAGGAATATCTGTACTCGCTGTGGGCACTTTCAATACAGACTACTTTCTCTTGAAAGACAAGGACGTGGAGAAAGCGAAAGAGATACTCATTTTGAATGGATTCCAAGTAACTTGTGCCACAACTGAAACCACTTAAATTAACTGCATCGTAACGCCTTACCGTTCTGTCTGCGCCACTTGTCGTCAACTGATTTTGATATCCATTTGAATGTTTGCGCATGTGCATCTGTACCCATTTATTTTTAGTGGATCAATAAATGTACAACTTTTAAATTTTAAATTAATTTTGAAGTGGAGTGGTCTCAAACTAAAGCTTATTCTCGGATCCAGACTTTTCCTCAATCTTTTGCTCCAATAAGTATGGGTGTTGGTCAGGAGGTATGTACTCTTCCTCTTCGACAATATTACTTTCAGGAGGCACATAAATTGGTGGAACATCCCACAACTCATTGAAGAACAAGAACAACAATCCCGCATTAACACACAGTACCCCGGCTTGGACCGCTCCATCCAATAAGTTTATAGCATTCTCTTCACAATGGAACAGCACAATTATACTAAACATTCCCATTGGAAAAGTTACAAGAAAGTATGTCGTGATCAAAATAATAAAGCATAAGTTGGAATGCTTAATCTAAAAAAAAAAAATAGAATAATTGTTCACGTTAACTCATCTAATGATGATGTACATAAAACTGATTTATAGTTAGTGAAAGAATTTATTACTAACGTTGTTCTTCTTCAATGATGCCCAAATGTTCAAACCTGCCGTAAGAATCTTTGTGGTCCACGCCAGGCCCAAACGTAGGATGTAAACTTTAACTGAAATTGAGTGAATTTAAAGTTGGTTACTTGCTAAAGCTACTAGTAAAGTTGGAATTTTTTAAAATAATATTTTTCCTTGCCCGAATCAATTTCACTTAAATCGAAGAGTGCTACACAGGATGACTCTGTATCAATTTTGGCTTTATCCAACCATTTTAAATATTTTGGGAGGGTTACCCCACCGAGGAAAAAGGCCGCGCACTGAGGGAAAAATATTTGTTCTTATTGCTTTTAGCATTCATTTAATTCAACAAATATGATTTTCTTACTAACCAAGTCAACGAATATCATACACCAAAATGATATCCTTGTCCGGACCCTTTCAATGGGAAGGTATTCATCGACCATGCTGGAGAAAGTCCAAGAGCCGCGACCATGAAGTTTTGTTGTTAGCGGAGGATTACATTGAATCTGAATATAATGATATGGGGAGGTACAAACTGATCGGCAAGTTGAAAAAATACGAATCCAAAACACAAACTCAATTTTAAAAAAAAAAACGAGAATTTCTATTCTAGTAAGAATATAGCTGTACAAATCACCGAACAATTATTTATTTTTTTGCATGCATCGTAGGAATTGTTACTATCACAATTTTTAATTTCTGCTTAAATTGTAATGAAGCATACAAAAATCTGTGATGATTTTGTCCTCAAATCTGATCAACGTCGAACCGAAACTCTTTGTATCTTTGGATCCAGACTCGTTCACGTAGACACGATTAAGTAACTTTCGATTTTAGGCGACTTAGATTGTATTTGTCCGTTTGACTATTGAATTCACCTTCCGGTAAAAATTATCAATGGTCGTGGCTGTTCTCGCAGGCACCTGTTTAAATTTTGAATACGCACTAGATTCATCATCTTGAACGTTGGCATCATCATCATCATTACATTTTTGCTTTCAAAAAAGCTTTCCAAATGCAGAAGAAATTGACTCCGGTGATGGTGATATTATTATATGATGATGTATTGCTTCTCAAGACAAAGAAAAACTTACGTATCAAAGTTCAAAATGGACTGGATAGATGGCAAATGCTTGAACCTTTTCTACGGATAAGGACGTATTTAGTTCGGAGTGATGATGGTGGAATTTAGCTCACTCGGCATGATTATAAATTATAAAATTTTTTATAGATTATGTGCATAGCCATAGTCAGTTAAAGTTGAATAAGCAAAATTAACATGAGCATGCAATGCAATCCAATTGAAAGATTCATTTTCTCTCGGTGGAATTTAATGAATTCAAAGGCTGATTTACTTACTCGCAAAATTCGTAATGGATTTACGATTTTGCATTTCTATTTTATTTCCAAATTGCTTTGCTAAAATGGCTTACATTAGTTAGATCAAACAGTACTAATTTTTATTATCGTTGAATAGGTAATTCATAGAAATAACTTGATCAAAGTTTACATATTTTGGTACCCTTGCCCTATACTGCACGACGAATGGCAGTACGACTTATTCAGCCGAATTTTACTCTAGAGCAGGTTTTGGTCCAATTAATGTTAGATATTAATTATGTTAGACTGTGCATGAGAGATACAAGTAGTAATGGTGATAGTAGTTTCCCACGAAAAACATTTCTCTTTTGAGCTAGAATCTTTAAATTCTTGAATGCATAACTTCATTTTCTCATTTTTTCTCAAATTCTAAATTTTGAAAGGATGAGTGCTAAGTAGTTAGCAATACTAAACGTTTTGTCATGCAATTAATTATGCAATAAATATGATAGTTTTATGCGGACAAAATACAAATAACATAATTAATCGCAACCCTTATTCTTCCTTTTATCATAATTCAATTCAAGGACAATTGAATTTTTCTAAACGAATTCAAGGACAATTGAATTTTTCTAAACGAATTCAAGAAAAGCAGAAAACTGTATGACATGCACGCAATAAAATTATGCCAATAAGCTTTTGTCCATGCTCGTTTCGACTTGCATAAGGTCCTATGTTGGGGTTATTGGGGGACCCTCTTTAAAAAGAAAATGCACTGTTGTTAATACCAGACTTGCTTTGTAGGTGCCCTACCCTCATATCATTTCAGTTCATTGTGAACTTTATTTAATACTTTCTCATTTTTTCTACATATGTTAGCTTCCATTATTTACCTTTTGTTTTTCCGACTTTCACTCACATCCTCCTACCACGCAAACTTCCTGTGCAACAAACCCACATCCTTCCGGTATGTTCTGTTAAATGGCTATAAAGACACATGGCATTCATGCATGCATGCACACGCTTGCTTCACCACTGGAAACTTCCAAGGTACTGGACTGAAGGAGAAAAATGATAAATTGCTTTAAACATCATTGAACTATGCAAACTGCGCAGGGATAGCAAAAAAACAAAGGGTAAAAATCACTTTAAGAACTGCTATCATTTTTATAGTCCATCATTATTATCGAATTACCCGAGAAGGGATTTATCTAAAAGCCCATTTGCAATCTCTGAATTTCACTTTGCCCCACCCAGTCCAATCCTCCAGCAACTTTCTCTCCAACCGAGGTACATAATAACATTTTATTTTTTTCCATAATGCATAAGCATAACTCATTCTTCGGTTTTCCCGTTCAGTGATTTATCGTTTGACATAATTTCTCAAGCTGTGCTCTCTCGTGTTAGAATTTTTTCTATAAAAAATTATAATTTACTGCGACATCATTTTCCCTGTCATGTCATAATATGCTCACTCGGCTGTGTAACTTTTATCCACAAAAATGCGTCGGGAATAAAGATGTTAACTTTGCTTGCCTTTGGTTTTAGATATTTATCTGGAAATTCTTATGCGATACAAATCTGTATACCCGAAGAATTTATATAACATAATTTGGGTTGAAAAAGCCGTTGAATAATGGATGATTTTGATTTTATTAAGTAAACAGGAGTACCTAAATATTTCAAGCTGTGTTGGTTTATTTGACATTCTGGAGTGGTTTGGGGAAATTGCGTCGTTTTTTATTGATTACGTAGTTCAATAACAATTTTTGTATACGTAGGTATATGCATTTTTGATAATACCTACTCGCCATATTACTCTGGTGTAAAAGTTTAACGGCCAAAAAGAAAATGCCAATGGATTATGGATAAAATGACAAAAAATTACACCCACGCATTATATTAGTGATTCCTGCAAGGCAACAGTCAAAACCATCATTGATTAATTTTTTTTTTGTTAATTAAGCCATAAAATAAATCCTAATATATAAAAAATTATATCGCCATTTCGACGGCAATTTGCAACTGATTCAGAAATTCAGGATACTGAGAATTCTAGATAAAATTTGCACACGTACCTTAATTAATTTATACTTTTGACTCATCATTTGAAGAACGGAATTAACTCTTAATTTAATTTACATTGCGTATTTAATTTCGATACTAGAAATTACAGGCTTTTACGTCAACAAATTACATCATAGCCTCCTTGAATAATATCACTCCACGTGAGTGAGTAGGTGGATAAATAACATGATCAATTGGATCGTGCTTTCATGCTTGACAGAATAAAAAATTGAGAAAAAATGTAAATATTTGAAATACTGACGTGCGTGACTAAAAATATTTGATTTTGATGTGCCGTATTTTCCCATTGTACTTGTAGTGGAGGAGGAGGAATAAAACTAACAGAAGAGTTTCCTTTTAATTTCCGCCGACCCATTTTTCTGGTTTAAATAGCAATTTCGAACAGGAAGCAAATATTTTGAGGATTGGAAAAGCTCAACAAAATATGCGTAGGTAGAGTATCAGTAGAAGTTGAATGATGAAATGCGTCAAATAAAAAAAACTCTGTCTCGTGGGGCCAACAGAATATGTTTTCTCAAGTGATGAGTGATGATATTGAGCTTCGTGATTTGCTTTCCTAACGTCTTTACATAAGAGACGTGGGCACAATCATGCTAAAAATATAAACAATAAAAAATTATGTGTCAATTACTACAATGTAGATTCATTATAATTGTTATCCCTCTAACATGACATGTTTATTATTTTGCAAAATGTCGAATTAAGGAAAGCAATCAATTTCTTCCAGTCCTTCTTTTAATGAGCTTGATTGGCATTGGCAGGGATGTGATGAAATGTAACAAAAAATCAACAACCTTTTTCATGATGAAACGTAGAATGAGGTGGTTTTTTTTTTAAATTTCAGATATCGCACATTACATTAAAAAATGTCTAGATATTTTTATTATTTTGTAAATATACTCATTTTATGTTGTGTTATATCGTTCGTTGGTAGCATCGAAATAATTGAAAAACTTATTCTACATGTACTTTTGTATAATATAAAATGAGCAGCAGGTCAAAAATCAGAAACCAATGCAATGAAGAATTACTGTTCAAAGAAGATTTTTAAATTTTATTTTAATTGTTGGATTGAAGTGCAGTGAAAGTTACAAAAATCTGAAAATTATCCAACACGCTCCTATGCCTTAATTAAAATTGAAAAACAAACAACGAATCTAATGGGTTATATCTTCGAATTTTATTTTAGACGTCAAATCGAGAACCGAGAATGTTAATCAATAATCAAAATCAGATTTGAATGGGCTCGATATCCCTAAGGAAATTTCAAATAGTTAGAAGATTTTTATATAAGTAAAGCAGAGAGTAGGGAAGGTCCAAAAATTTCATATGGCGGCACGCTGCTGGTTTGGAAGTTAATGTTGTAACCAATGCATTGTAAATGAATATTTTAAGGCACACAAATTAAAGTTAAAAATAATTTTTGAAATATCCCCAGTATTTTGAAACGTAAATCAAGACAATATGAGTCTTATATTATACGATTAGGCGGGGGCACTTGAAAATGGTTGATTTCTTACAAGGTAACCCCCCGAACTGTACCCCCTCAATCGCATATAAAATAATATATATATAATCTTGCTCAGTTTTTTTTTTCACTGATTACGTATTTGCTTTTAGTTTTTTGTTAAAATGAAAGAGGATCAGTTAATTTTTATTTTTATTCGATATTATTTGACATTTTGGATAGATATTCGCAGCACTATAAGAATTCACTGATATGATGATAACATACCTTCATACTGATATTGAAAGTGGGTCGGCCATCGTCCGCATATTTTAAAATAAGTTCCTAAAGTTGGCGGATTTATGTGATGGTGGGTTCCTAACCAAAACCCTATGTTATTGTAATACATGGGAAACCAAACAAAAATTAAATTTAAAAATTGCTCTAACATTTTAACAAAAAACTAACAGCGGATTCGTAATCAGTGATAAAAATTGAACAAGATTAAATATATTTTATATGCGATTGAGGGGAGTACAGTTCGGGGAGTTCCCTTCTTTGCAATTTTTTTAAAATTTTACCGTATGTTGAAAAACGGCAACAAAATTACGTCAATTGTTCTTTGAAACGCCATATAGAAATACAATGCGAGTGTTTCCTTGTTAATCGTAAAAAACATTCCACATTTAAATCCAATCGGTTTTATAATTCTAAGACGTTTAAAAAACAAGTGTCTGTGCCAACGGGAAAACCCATTCAAACATATATATCTTTCCTTCTCCTCGATCATCGTTTTAGTTTCTTCTAAACATTTGGAAACACACAAAGTCAGTATATAAATAATGATAGATGACATTGCTGACATAAACGGAAAGAACCAATAAATTTGGAGTGGAATTTTCTTGGAATACTTAATTGTACCAACGAAAAATGTAACAAGCATAACAAAACCGTTTGCGTAAAGTTGAACCAGATAAGAGCAAAAAGTATTCATGGAAATATTACTTGCAATTGTGAAAGCAGAGTACCATTTAAAAAATGAATTGTCGTTTATAGTTAATTTTGAAATAATGAAAACACAATGCATCATAAGTTCGAGATAATATGTTGCTGTGCAAAACAAAATTGAGAACAGTCTACAAGAATCAGCTACGCAAATTATGTTCAAATATATTCGAAAAAGAATGCAGAAAAATGTATTTTCCTTCCCTGGGAAAATTAAGGATAAAACATATTCAAATGGCTCTAATCTCACGATCAAGTTATTTGGCGTCCAAATAAGGACAATCAAAAAGAAACCCGTGACAGCGCATTTCGTCATTTTTGAGATTGCACGCCATGACTTATTTTGCATAAACTCTCGAGATCTTCTTGGATTCCTTTGTGACAGACTTTCCTTCAGAGATTTGAGTGCAGAAATGCCATCCACAAGTTGGTCAACTTGAGTGAATAAATTGTATGTAAAGCAGGAAGCAAGAGTCGCACATATTCCCATTGTGAAATTGCAAATTACAAATACCGGACGATCAGGCCATTGTGTGAAAACTACTAATGTGCACGATCCTAACCCGATGAAGCAGATTATAATTGTCATGATAAAATACCATGCGAAATAATTTCGCGAATTTTGTCCCTCCGTGCAAATTCTTTCTGATACGCTATCCCATTCCAAAATACATCTGAAAGGGTAGCGGTAAAAAAGTTATGTTGTGTAATGTCAGCGCTGACGCTGAGGCACAATGTGTTTTACCACTACGCGATTGTGATGACATTTTAATGATATTTTTCAGATATTATTTCGTGCAATCTAGCAATTTTCGTGTTAAAAGCTTAAGTAATTTATGTATTGACACATTTCACTTTTAGCTTTTTCGTTGAAATGTTGTTCGTAGAAAGCTTGAAAAAGGAATGAGATTCCGGAAATATAAGCGACCCAGATGTTTTTAATACTTATGGGTTGTAAGGAGCTCCAGCCTGGAATTTTTGAATTTGATAAATAATTCAATACCGCTTAAGTAAAAGTTGGACTGCTTGCGACTTAAAATGTCTCTTGGCTTCAAATATACAGGTAGATCTGCCAAATTTCGCAACGCTTGTTAACTTACCTACTCACATTAGCAATTAGCATTACTACTACTCCAACTAACTAACTTACATACTTCTTTGGTAGTACCACAACTCGCTCTTTTAACTTTTAGGTCAAATTACGAGAGTTTTTCCTAATCGATGATACTAGTAATTTCGAGAAATACTTATGTACCTTGGAATTGGAATTCCTTAGAAGCTTACTTGGCTAGGCTCTTACGTTGCCTCGAGCTCTGATGTAAAAGTACTTTTGATTTTTAAATTTTTGACTACATTACATGTTCTACAGGATTAGTCGGTAAAAATCATTCCTTCAAATGTATTAGTCTGCTTGTTGGAAACGAATTGAAGAATTTTCATGATCGTGNCTCTTTTAACTTTTAGGTCAAATTACGAGAGTTTTTCCTAATCGATGATACTAGTAATTTCGAGAAATACTTATGTACCTTGGAATTGGAATTCCTTAGAAGCTTACTTGGCTAGGCTCTTACGTTGCCTCGAGCTCTGATGTAAAAGTACTTTTGATTTTTAAATTTTTGACTACATTACATGTTCTACAGGATTAGTCGGTAAAAATCATTCCTTCAAATGTATTAGTCTGCTTGTTGGAAACGAATTGAAGAATTTTCATGATCGTGAGTAAAACGATTTGACGACTGACATAAATTCAACATTTAAGTATTTACTACATACATCCAGCGACAAAGTTTCACCGATAAAGTTTTACTGACAATGAGTGAAAAAGTTTTGCTTAAACTTTTAAGACAAAACCATATGTGTATGTCCGAGAAAAGAGAGAAAGCAAGAAGTTGTGGGCGGAATAAATTATAATGGATTTTTAAGGGGTTTAACGGGTTAAATGTTCAATTAATTTTCTTTTAGCTCTAATTTATGTTTTAGTATTGCATATATTTTTGCCGACCATAAGCTTCATGAACTTATTGTTAGTAGTAGCAATGATTTTTAAAGTATTACAAGTTATCAAGTTCCTTTTATTTTGCGGAATCACACTCTTCACTAATCGTCAGACGAGAACAAGCTGTATTCCTCCAGAAATTTTGGGTTCTTCGTAGAAAAAATATCCTGTGGTGATGCATGTGTTGATATGAGAACATTGATATAGAGAAAAAAATGTTTAGCATGCATAATCGGAATTCTTGCATCTATTATGTGTAAATGTGACATACTTTCTATTTTCCTCTCTACAAAATAATTCATTTTTAAGCTGTTTATTAGATAAACCTTAAACGTTGTATCCTTCAACAGAATCTATAAGGGGGCGTCCGCAAACCAGTTTGTATTTTTTAATTTTTAGATAACTTTTTCTGTAATGTATGGATTTCGCTGAAATTTTCACCAATACTTCCTCCAGCTGTCCCAAAAAAACTGACACAAAATCGCATCGATACCTGCATGAATTTGGTAGATACGAAGTTCACACCCTGACGCTGCTATTTCCGCTGTCCGGAAACTAGTTTGTATTTTTCATGAAAACCTTTTTAGATGAAAATATGTTGATATTCAACATCAAGTCTTTACAGATATGAAATCCTCGACTTAAGAATGACCTACTGATGCATGAACGCAAAATCTGTATCATTTTTTAAAAGATGAAATTCTTAATTTTTGCTCAAAAAAACGGAAATCGTTGGCTATTACAATTTCTGTTAGTTCACAATCAATGGATGCATAAAATTCAACCATTGTAATTAATTTAGACCTGCTGAACTTGAATATGATGGAATTAGTCAAATATTGTCTAGGCATCACAAGTTATAGGCAACTTATTTCACAACTTACTGACACGATGAATGAAAACATGCGAGTTTAAGTGCGTACGTTGGTGCAATTATGTATTGGGCACTAGCATGTGAAAGATCTCAAATAGAGGAGTCATATGATACCCACCTTAATTAGAGATATAAGAAAGAGCTTGCCTTAATCAGTCTTACATTATTTAGCCGCATGTTACTGTTCATTTTACATGCAAACTTTCAGAGTTAGAAACTTTTGCAATGTTTTTGCAAAACTTGCGATTGATTTTGAATAAAGTGGGTATCATCTGACTCCTCTATTTGAGATCTTTCACATGGTAGTACCCAATACATAATTGCACCATTGTACACATTCAAACTCGCATGTCTTTGTTCATCGTGGCATTATGTTGTGAAATAAGTTGCCTATAACTTTTGATGCCTAGACAATATTTGACTAATTCCATCATATTCGAGTTCAGCAGGTCTAAATTAACTACAGCGGTCGTATTTTGTGCATCCATTGATGGTAAACTAACAATTGTGGCAGTAGTCTGCAATTTCCGGTTTATTGAAGCAAAAATTAAGAATTTCATCTTTTAAAAAATGATACAGATTTTGCGTTCATGCATCATTAGGTCATTCTTAAGTCGAGGATTTCATATCTGTAAAGACTTGATGTTGAATATCTACATGTTTTCATCTAAAAAGGTTTTCATGAAAAATACAAACTAGTTTCCGGACAGCGGAAATAGCAGCGTCAGGGTGTGAACTTCGTATCTACCAAATTCATGTAAGTATCGATGCGATTTTGTGTCAGTTTTTTCGGGACAGTTGGAGGAAGTATTGGTGAAAATTTCAGCGAAATCCATGCATTACAGAAAAAGTTACCAAAAATTAAAAAATACAAACTGGTTTGCGGACACACCTTATGTATGTAAAACATGACGCGCACAATTTACTTCATTGTCGACGCTTAACCAACAGTTGACCAGACCTGGAATAAGCTTTTATTGTATCTGCAAATCAGCCAATAAAATCTTACATTTCTTTGGAATCACTCATTATTGTAATTAATTTGAGAAAGTAATTCTAATAACTAACACATGAAGTTTCATTGGTTTTACCTCTATCCTTGTGACTGGATCAGAATGATTGTAAATGTGACGATGGTTGTGATGAGCTGAAAATATAACATTAATTACAAAATAAAATTAAAGCATTTGACAAATATATTTTTGGAGCTAAAAAATTACCCCTCCAATCAATGAATAATCAATCATGACAGATCCGATGCAAGTCACTCCCAACTCGTTTCCGCTACTTAAGTCAACAAGCATTGCAGTATAATCGAATTCAGATTCATCCCTGAAGAATGGAAGAAGCTGTCGTTTTCTCGTGATGAGGACGTGCTTAATTTCTCCTGTCTAAATTAAATAGCATTAATATATTTTAAATTTATGGTTAACGATTTTTGATAATCCAGAAAATTGCAGGCTTTATATTTCGCTTCGAAAATTTTCCGGTAGAATTATTTTTCTTGCAAAATTTCTTACTTGCACACTCGCATCAGCAGCTATCGCATACGTAATAGCTATCAAAATCGCCCAACCCAGAAAAACCGGGAAACTATCAGACTGAATTTCATAGGAAAGAAACTGAGGTACATAAAGGACAATCATCAACAAATCCGAAATGAAATGGAATTTCATAAATGCATTTATGCTGTAGACAAATTCCTTAAAATTCAAATAGTCTTGGTAAAGATCGAAGTTTGGTTCTGGTTTTGCCATAGCAATTGTTGACGGAAGATTTTCCAGGAAAAATCTAAATTCTTTTAGATTCTGTTGAATTACGTGGGCAAAGGTTATGTTGAAAAAGTGAACAAACCAGAATGTAATTGATTCATGAAAGTGGAGGAAGTAGTCAAGGAACTGTAGAAGTACAATCCCTGGTGATTTCTCCAAGTTTTCGAAGAAGTAATTTAGATATGGACGTTCTGTAAAAATGAATGTCGAAACGAAGGCAAAACATGTTGCACTAATTGCTATGGCGTAAGCAATCCAGGTATTTACTTTAGCACTGCAATATTTTCTATCCATAGAGCCCAAGAAACGAAGAAATAATTTGCGCTGAAACACGACCGTTTGAATGATCAAGATTTTCCAGATCACTGTAGTGATTGTGATCAGATGCTGGTAAGTTGCCAGCAAACCCTTTTTACGGGAAGGGAGATAAAAGCTGCGAACACTCAATGCCATGAATCCAATAGATGCGATTATGTAAAGGGATCCAGAGATAATCTAAAAATTTGAAAAATATTTTTAAAAAATCGCCAGTTATTAAAATATTAGCACATTCCCTGACATAATTTAGGTAAAATCTGCATAAGTATTATTTGTACGCTTACTGTTTGCTTCGCGTATTATCATTTCATTAATTAAATGAAAATATAAAATTATCTTACATGAAAATATTTGAATTTGCTAACATTTCGCTTAAAAGATCTAAAAATCCTACGCTAAATTATCTAATTCTTTCGAGTTCGTTCACACCGGGAATTTTCGTAAAGTAATGCCATCATCCTTGATAAAAATCAATGACAATCTACCTTTTGAAATGAATTTTCCACAATTCGAAAGATTTCTTTTTCAGCATTCCACGAAAACGTGTATGATACACAGAGTATATAATATGACACGTCAAAGAAAGCTTTGATATACTGAATGCCTTTGACCTTAAATGCTTCAGTTTTTATTGGAGCTTTTCCACTTATTTTTATTTTTTCTACGGACTTTAATTCCATTCCGTGCACCATAATTTTCGCAAGTTCCTCAATCATAATTCATATACAGAATTTGGTCCGTTTAGATATTCTTCATCGATTTTTTTAGATTTCCCAGAAGTATATAAGTAAGTCGTTTGTTATAGCAAAAGTAATAATTGTATAATAATGGCTATCTGACACCATTAAAGAAATTATCATAATGATAAGTCGTTGAAATTAATTTTACAATTAGTTTGCTATGTAAATAATCGCCTCCCGGATATGGGTGTGGTAACTATCCGTAGATATAGTTTAGCACAATTGAGTGAACAAATAATTCCTAATTCAACCAATTACTTGGCGAAATGACCAAATTTACCATTAATTCAAATATCTGTTGCAATTTTTAATTTAATATGCCTCAATCTGAAAGAAACTTACAAGGGAACCCCCCCGAGTGCCCCCCCCTAATCGCATATACCACACATACTGTCGAGATCAGCATTTTTTTCTG
>JAHZMX010002855.1:0-10447 GCA_027743895.1 Seira musarum
CATTCGCTTTTTATCCACGCAGGACTAGTCACATATTACTATTACGCATATATTTTTATCGATATATTCACACAGCGTGTTTCCTTCCATTCTCTTGGTTTTTTTTGTCAACTAGTCACTCGAAATATCTATCTATCCATAGGTATACCAGAAGTTATGTTTGAGCTACATAGTCGGAAAAATGTCCTTAACTGGACATCGACTTTTTCGTCTCAAAAAAGAGAACTTTTTTTTTTTGCCGTGAAAGATCCCTTCCTAGTTTTATGTGCCTAGGCTAGTTAAGCCTTGAAGAAAGCAGGATTGCATGGGGAATCTTTCGACATGCCAGGAAAAACCGAGAGCATGCACTGCACCAGTTGCAGTTGTAGTAATGTCAATGCTGACTTTCTCCAACACTTTTTTGTTCATCTTCGCAGTAGTTTTTTTTCTTGGCAGTTACTATCTCAAGTCTTGCCCTGGAGAACTTTCATATCCTCACTTGTTTACTGAATGCCTTTATTGCTAAAACTGGACACAGTTACTCTGGGCCAAGGTTATAGCTCTTCCAAAAACCTGGAATTAGATTTTCATCAAAGTCATACGCAATTCTTGATTGCTATGTGACTTTGATATAAGTAGATTCAATACAAACTATAGCCCTAAGATAAGGATGGGCTTGGTTTATAAATTGAATGGGTGCAGCACCCATTAAAATATGTACAGCAGTCGTGATAATGCACAATGCTGCTTGTTGAACGACATAAAAGGGACACACGAACTTGAATGAAAGGGTTCACCTTACAGAAAAGACTCCCTTCAAAATAATCCCTAATATTTTTCCTGGTGCATCTGAACTAAACATTTTACAAATAGTTCACCTTCATCTATCTGGACTTAAAGTATTTGTAATCTAAAACATCTTTTAGAGAAGGAGTCATGCTTCTGCTTCTTCCTTCCTTTTTGTTCTCCATAATAATAGTCATCGCCATAGAACCACTTGAATAGAACATGTGGCTGGCATGCGAGAACCGAAGAAAGGAAGAGGCGATGATCTTACGCAAGCATATCGTCCCTCGCACGTGAGCTCTGCCAACAAATCATACTGCTCTAAAAATCATATACACTCTCAATTTTAATCCTCGAGGCTATCATGGAAAAACTAATAATCTACGAGAGCTCTAATCAGATTTGAATCTGGATTTTGAAAATGACTTATTGGTTTCCTTTACAAAATTTTAAAATTAAATTCGTCTGTTTGGTTCTGGCTTCACAAATATTTATTGAATCAGGGGACCTGAAAAAAACTGATGGGCGCGAACGAGAGCGTGCCCCTCTGTTATACATTTTCTATCAACAGTTCTAGTTCGTGTTTCGGGAGAAAATTTGATGATTATAAATTTTTAAAGCGGGTGAATCCGGGATAGAGCATGCATGACTTGGCATTTCAATCTCTAAATAGGAGTCATGATGATGAGGGCATAGTCATTATTGTGATCCAACTATTTTCCCATTATACAATCCATATTTATCAAAACACAACCATCCAGTGGGAAAGATGCGTATGGACTGAGCATCCAGATTCAAAATCCAGACATCATGCGCCACTGGCTGTTTCGATTGATAAAAAACTATGTAAATGCTACTGATCAAGCTAGTAACCAGGAGGAGGGAAAAAGCGTATGGGATGGAGATTCGAGAGAATGTCGAGAGTTGAAATTACTAAAGTATTATTATAACATCATTCAAAAAAATATTGGTCAACTTCACAGAAGAAGTGGGGTTAAAAATATTTTAAACTTGTCGAGGGTCATCAAATCTACAAAAACAAGTAGGGGTAGTGGAAAGAATCTCTTGAAAACGATCGATCAACATCACTCGCCATTGCCATCAGAAAAAGGGTTCTGTTTTTTTTTGTTTGTTTATACGCACCAAAGATTTGTTTTTGTAGCCATATTACTTTCCAAAAACACTCTTCCCATAAATACTAGAACATTTCATTTGGCAATATTCAGCAGTAACAAAATCACTTTTCCCATTTATCATCTCTAAAAAAAGTGCTCAAGTTAGCCATAGGCCATGGATGGAAAAAAAGCAGGTGTTTATTGGCAAGTGAATGGATTTGATCGGGAATATTATAAATGACAATAGTTTCTTGTGTTTTCTCTAAAAAAAACTTTTTCTTTTACCTTCTCAGGAAACAATGTACTTGATTTTAACTAGAAACCTTATCCATTTCCACAAAAAATTATTTATTTTTGTCTGTAAACCTTGCGCAGACAAACTACCAATTACACGTAAATTATATGGTTTATTACAAGAAACAGAAGTGTTTTTTCGTCCAGCTACTTTTGCCATTTACAAAAAGATTATGTACGAGTGTGCCACCATACTCACTATGACTAAGCCAAGCCACACACATGGAAAACCTGCAGACATGCCTAACCAATTCCCCTTGCAAAACTTTTCAAATATTTCTCGCGCAAAATGAATTACTCGCACCGACGAGAAGGAAAAAATATAATAATAATAATAATAACGCTATGTTGTAGTGCAGACATGAAGTAAAATAGGTGCACACAAATTATCTTCGATTTTCATTTTACTTTTCTCATTCAATTTACTTCCTGTTCAGGCATTATCATAAAGAATGAGGTAATGGTGGTGGTGATGGTGATACCCACAAGTTTCTGTAACGGTACAAGTGTCATGCTCATGAGTATTGCGTAGTAGTATTCAAGGCGGAAAAATCCTTTTTTTGCTGAAAAAATAGTCCGTCATTCGCAGATGTTACAGAGAAACAATAGAAAAAATGTATATTGTCCAAGTTTTTCTTTTGGAAAGTTCTTTCCTCCATAAACAATGCTCGCACAAAACACATGCACGTATACTTTACGTCATCATTATTATCCACATTTTTGTCCCTTTTACGTTGCCTTTTTAGAACAAGAAAAGAATTGATGAAACAAAGCAAACAGTGAAGGATTGTTAAAGCAAAGTAGTCAACTTTGCTTCATCCACTCTTCAAAACTATTTAATATTTTAGATGACAAACTTGAGATTTTATTGTTTTACACATGGAAGTTTGGTCTAAAAAATGCAACTTTTATAATTAAGTGGTAGAAAATTAAATACGTATTTGGCAGCGGCCATTATTTTTTTTCTAAAACGATATTCAGGATTCAATTTTCCTATGCATGCAAAGATAGTCATTATTATCACATTAATGGATTTGAGCAACATTGCATGCTTTTCGACCAAAAGAAGCACCAACTGTTACAAACATGAATTTTTTCGTGGATAGTCAACCGCTGGTTCGCACCACAATCTTTTTCAATTTCGTTTTCACCCCCAAAAAACAGTATTTTTCAATATTCCGAAAAAAATACTCAAGTATTCAAAAAGGGAAAAAAGCACATGTTCATCATGCAGTAATCTATTTAGGTAAATTCCTCGAACATTTTTTGCGTGTGTTCCTCCTCCTAAAAATGTGATGCATACGGAGCAGAACAAACATGATGATGAACAAATTACAGTTCGTTTGTATAAACATTGTAGTAATGGTAGTAATAATGGTGTTTTACGGCAGCATTCCAGACAAAACTATGTTATTACTTCCTTAAACCATTTGTTCATGCGTTTGATATGCATGTCTACCTCATCGATTTCTCAAACCATCTAATTTTCATAACCCAAAAATAAAAATGTGACGTGATGTGATGCAAAGGTAATTTTGAGACAATGCATGCACAAAACAAATACAAGAAAATTTAGTAAAGGGCGAGTTCCACGAAATATTTTTTTGCTTTGATCTTCCTTCATCAGACATTCATGATAAGTTGCGCATTCAACAAAAATTGTATGCCAGATAATTCTTAAGCATACAAAGCGTCGGGAACTAAAAACGCGTAAAATTACATGCCTGTTTAACCGCCTAGCTGTGTCATAATTTCATCGTGGTTTTTACTCTGTCTCGTAATCATAAACCCAAAAAAAAAGTTTGAAATCATGCAAAAATACATTACGCAGCAGTTTGTCGCTTCTGCCTTTTCGTAATTCCTTTTTTGTTTGCATTTTTTATGAAAACATGCAATATAGCATGCTGTTAATTTTTTTAGCTATTCTGCAATTTTGATGATACGTCAACAACAAATTCATCATCAATATGTGGTGCTGCATAAAAAATACCTTAAACATTTCATTCAACCCTAAGCTAACGATAAGTTTGAAAGGGAAATGTCATGTATCCCTCTTGACTAAATGCGCATGAATTCCACAATTCCCGAGAATTTCTTATGTTTTCGGTTACAAATATCGACTTCAATCATCACTTCCCTGACCCAAGTTATTCGAATAAAGAAAATTTAAATGTGGTTATGATGACCGTCTAAAAATGTCGGCTCAATTTTCAAAATGCTATCATTATTATCATCTCAAGTCATGAGGTAATCATAATCATTAAGTTCCCAAAAATAATAACAATTTTACTTGTGCTACTACAAGAAATTGAGTGAGCATGCGTGTAAAACATAAGAACAAGAAAAAATGAGAGGTAAAAATGAACACTCGCCAGGACAAAATAGATACGACGATACACAGACATGCTGACAGGTATAAGCTCTATCTTCGACTTCTTCCCAATATGTTACCTCTTCGCAGAAAAATGCTCATGTTAAGGAAATCTTTGCAAAGAATCCATAAATTAACTTTTTTTTAAAGAGAGAAGTTAATCATAAGAAGATCAAACAGAAGCGTTTTTTTTCAAAAGGTACTCGTCTTTTGCCCTGCTTGACATATGTTGTGACAAGAGATTCGAGGGGTTTGAATATTGCCCGTTTTATGCTTCTGGTGTTAGTAGTAGTAGTGACCTGCAACACCCATTATTATTGGGGGATGGACAAAGAAGTTCGTTCTTCATTCTCTGGACTTAATGAGCAGTTCTCAAAGCTCAATCAGTAATTTGTTGCAAAGGTGAAAATTTGCTGTCCAGGAAGGGTTTTGCAAATGACACGCAACTCTTATTCCACTTGCAGTAGTAGTGGTTCTTCACTGCGAAAAGGACCGTACGAGAGGGTCTTTTTTTACAAAATATAGGTACCTTGCTTAAAACTTCCTTCTAAAAATTCCAACAAAAACCCTCGAAAAATGAATGAACGGAAAAAAATATGAAAGTATAATAAAACACAGATCCTAAGGCTCGGTCAACCCTTTTGTACTTTCATCATCAGATCTACCTAAAGTAAACACTTTTTAAGGGGAACCTGGCCATTTTCCCGGTCTATTCTTTTCATTTTTCCCTACACTTTCATGCATAGTAAATTCAGAGCAAACATTATATATTAAAAGCACTTTTGTTGAAGAAATATACAGTAACAAGAAGAAGTTCATTTAAAAGAAATTCATACAATCCACTGAAGCTTGTACTACCCGTACCCTTCCAGCAAAATAACAAAAGGACGTTATGCAAAAGGAAACAATCCTTTTTATTCCTTTTTCTTTTGAGAAGCTCCAGCAAAAATTCACAACAGAAAAAAAGCACACACGCATAAAACAGCAATGCAGAGGTCGTTATTCTCACAACAGCGCATAATAAAAATGGGAGAAAAACCTATTACCATGTGCGATATTTTAAGTCCTTCTTTCAGGCAAAATAATATCCACCTTTTTCTTCCCAACTCCAAAAAAATCCCGTATCCAGTTTACTTCTACAATTCCAAAACGTCCAGTCCATGTCCATGTCCAGTACACTGGAGTTTCCTCAGCATCATCATCACATTTCCCCCTCTTTACATATGTATAACTTTTTTTCTAGTTTCAGAGAGAGAAAAAAAAAGAAATGGGAATTGTATTCATTCTTGTTTTCTTCTTACGTTTTTTATTATTCTCTGTCGACACAGCTTTTGGCAATCTAAGATGTTGCTAGTTGCTGCATAATATAAAAAGAGGCTTAGCCACACACTAGCCTCAATAATACCGTATTATATAAACACACTGAGAAGAAAAAAATATCTACATCTTTTTTATTTCTTACATCTCCTCCAAGACTAGGAAATAAGCTTAAGGAAACTTTAAGCCGCATATAAATACTATATTTATTGCGGTAAAGTCCCAGTGGACATTAGGGAATCATGAATACAAATACATCCATACAAAATGCTGTTTACCACAAAAACACATCACCAAAAAAAACTAGACAGAGAGAGGCTGAGGAAGCACACAGGTGCTTAGCATTTTCCCCGTCTTTTCCCATTTTATTTTTTGTTAAAAAAAGTACATTCATATGAGATGCTGAATTCGCTGAATGGATAATAAAAAATTGTGTTTTGCTCCTCCGCTCTAAAGTCCAGTTCCGATAAAGTGCTACCAGGAAAACTGCAGGCTTATGTGCAAACCACGCGTCTTTACTTCATTCCATTGTATTCTTTTGTCCTCAATTTTATATTTATATCGACTTTGGGTAATAAAGTGTAGAAAAAAAGCTGGAGAAGCTGCTTTACATTGTATAATGCAGTGGAAATCGAATAATAATGTACTGAAGAAAAATCAAGACTATTATACATGAGAAAATAAAAATTGCTATATATATTTTCCACCAGAATTCTTTTCGAAACTAGTATATCTGCATTTCCCACATTGTCCATTGGGAAAAAATGTTATTTTCTTGGACCATCTTCCTCAAAATTATACTTTTGTCCAGGAAAAAAAATATCACATTTATTATGTATACAGGTAAAAATTGCTGACGTCCACGATCCACCGTTACGACTAAAAATTGCTATTACTTTTTTCACTGATGTATGCTGAATATAATGGGAAATATGTGAAGCGAGCGGAATGAAAATTGTGTATACTTAAGTTATTCTAAAAAAAATATGGATGATAGGAGAGACTCAACATGAATAGCTGATTTTGATGGGAAAATGCTTTACCAGTCAGTATGAGTATTTCTTCATATCTGCTGTTATGATTATGTCAATTGCGGATTTTCATTATGCCAATGTCTATTTATGCCCATGAAAGGAAAGAAATGGTGGATATAGTTTCATGAATAAGGAAATTATTATCATCATCTCAGCAGTATAGCATTACCCTTTTTAAAAGAAATCATTGAATTTGAAGAGAAACCCGTAAAGTTGGTCTTTTATTTCACCTGCTTTTCCTGCATTAATGCCAAGTAGAAAAAAAACTTGGGGCCAATGACACGGCAATACAATAAGATGAGCATTTTCCATATTCATGAAAAAATAAAAGACCAATATTCTGAGAAAGCAGGGCAAGCAAAATTGTATTGTTCAGATATATAGAATGAATTATGACGAATCATTCAATTGAGAAAAAAGTAAAGAGGAGTCTTCAGTTTTTTTATTATTCTTATTTATCTTGCTGAGCTCACAGTGAGGTGTCATAAAAAAAGAGCTAGTTTAAATGATGTTCTGATATTATAAAGTATCATTTTCTTCTCAAAACACGTTTGCACACGATGTTTTCCCTGATTTTCCGTGTTTCCGGTCCAATATTTTTTTCGTGTTTTTATGAAAAAAAAATCATTTTTCATATATTAATGATAACAATGATAATATTGAAATAGGTACAATATTATGAAGAAATTGGTATTAATGGTGATATGCTTACTCACATCGCAATCGCATCGAAGTCTGATGGCTTTTTCACTTTAATGTAAGAATCCCCTACGGGGCGTACTTTACTCAAGTTTTGCCCATTCATTGAGACTCCCCGGGATTTTGCTCACTGTGACTTATCTCTCGCACTTTTACTCATGCAAGGCATGCAACACCATTAGAGATTCACACTGCGCTAGTTTCACAGAAAAGAATTAAAACCTCTACACAATTCAGCTAGAGAGGAAAAAGCAGTGACGTCAATTTGACCATGACTTTGAATCCCAAAGTGGAATAACATATTCCTCCCTAGTGCTAATTTACTGTACAATAATGGTTTAAAATTGGTATTATTAATGATCTCAAACTGTCTAAATTTAGATTGATCTAATTTTTTTTCCAAACGAGAATTTCCCTGAGTGACTGACTAACTCGTGCTTGATTGCTCAATAGAAAATTATTAGAATCAAATGAAATCAAGATGATCATTCGTCATCATTAAGAGGAAAAGAAGTAAGAGGGAGAAGGTAATGAAGCTATCATCATTAGTTAGATGAGAACAATTTTCGCAGTATTTTTCTCATGCTGTTCATTAAGGTAGAGAAGTAGAGTGGAGTGAGCGAGTGCAACGTATCATGTCATCAGACACGTTACATATTTTTTCCCGTAATGAGATTCACATTCATCCTCGTGGAACGTTGCTTGGCATGTCGTAAACATGACGCGGGCTCTTCTCCATTCATTAATCGGAGCGTTAATGGAAATACGATATTATTTAATCTCGTATAGACATTGTTCCGGAAGAAGAAGGAAGTTGGATTTGTCATTTACACATGAAAAGCGAACGAATTCGAATGGGCCCCGTTTATTCTTCACTGTGATGATGTCCACATACCGTTCCTGCTTACACATCCATCTTTTTCTCTTTTTGTTTTTTGATGGAATGGTAGTGGGACAATGGGAATCCAGCACGGGCTTGAGATTGGGCTCGCTTGATAAATAATATTGAAATGTATATAAAAAGGGTTTAATTTTTTGTACGTGCCACAAATATGATGATCACGATGATGATGATTATCAAAAAAGGGTTGGCCTTACCAAGGAAAAAGGTATGTTTATTCGATATGATGAGTTACCGACAAAAAATGAAAGGGTTGAGAATAGCAGCCAGCGAGTTCACGACTAGATCATTTTCTGATGATGATCAATAGAAATAGTTGTCGTTATATTTAATGCTAACATGCATGCGTGAGAGATGATGGAAGCGGGTGCAGGAATCGGCCCAAGTGAGAATAAGGGAGCACCCTTATAAAAAATAATTATTGCTTATTTTTATCATGGCGCTTGTTAAATTCAATTAAACATGCTTCTGATCCACCTTTAAGTTCGAAATGGACGTTATAGGTTTTTGAATTACAATTACGATATTTTTTATTGACAAAATTTGTTTCAGTAGTTTTGCAAAAGCTATAAATCAAGTAAAATGCAACTAACAAGAGTAATAAAAATGCTAATGGCTATAGTTTTCCCTAGAAGAACATATTTTATGAAAATATGAGATAACATGTGTGACGACATGAAATAAAGTGTGGTGGGTAAATAATATGCTCACTGGACATTGTATTTCGAACCATTTTCGAGAAATATGAGACGGAACTTTCAACCCATTCACTCTCAGAAGAGCATGTCATGTACATTTTTTTGCACAAAAGCATAAACATGTATTTTTTGTTTGCAAGAGCAAAAAAATTATTTTTGTGACAAGCATTTTCTCAAGTTTTCCTTTTGATGAGAATTTGAAGGGACTGGAGAAAATGCTGATAGGTACAGAAGATGGAGTGAAGTAAAAAGCAAAAAAAAATATAAAAAATCCATTTCATGCTTAATACAATTTTATTTCAAAAATACATAATATTTTCTCGTGCTGTCCTCCATACTTTTTTGTGAAAATGTTAAATGAAAGTTAAAGCACATATAAATTTTTTCGCATGTGTGAATTGTTGGCAGCTTCAATGGGAGAAAATTTTTTCCTGAATTTATGATGGGCCTATTAAAAATGTCACCTCCAAACATGGACTATGCGAGTGGTACATTTAGGAATAAGAAAGGATTCCTGTTAGACATGCACAAACGAAGTCTACTACTACTACATGCTCAGAAAAAAACCACTTCTTTTTTTGGAAATGGAAATGAAATGAAAGAATTGTGTACAACGAAGCGAAACCGAAAAAGAAGTGGAATATGTAAGAAGGAAAGGAGAAAAGAAGTTTATTTTCTTCTTCTTTTTTCGTTTTCCCCAAATATAATGCTCTGTGCACTTGTGTCACGCCTTTCTTACCCATTCTCGGTTTGTGATTGCATTTTTCTCTTAACGCACTCAAAACGAGAGGACAAAATTGTCCAAGCAAATTCCGATTTTTTCCCTATTCCTTTCTTTCCCTTCTCCTCTTCATTCAATTCTTATTCGTAACAAGTGACTGGCGGACTGAGTGAGCGTTTCAAGAGGTTTACATACGACAACAACGAGTTCGATGAAATCAAACAGTAAACGATTCGATTGCTATTCTGAATGTACATATATGTTTATAAAGGAGAAGTAAAAGAAATCATCATCACCATCATCATCATTTTATCCTAACACCATCAACCAATCGTTTCTATTTTCCTTTTCTCTTTTACTCAAGACGATGAAAAAAAGTTCGGGTTCTTCTGTGGACAATGTAGCGGTAAATATGATAGGATTGCTGCAATGGTGGAAGAAAGAAAAAGCGGAGTGAACAGAATTTGTGGAATAGAAATGTAAACTAACTTATTTTGCAAAGCAATGGTTTATTTTTTTCAAACTACATAAA
>JAHZMX010002858.1:0-10099 GCA_027743895.1 Seira musarum
GGAAACACAAACAACCTACGTGAAACTACCGAACCGGGAAGGATAAATGTTCATTATGAATCACAAATAACAAGCATTTTCTTTCTTTTTATGATGTGATGTGATATACCTAAACGCATTTATTTCCATTTCTCCCCTCCATTCCAGAGCTGAGCTGACTTCACTTCAACTATATTTTTTCTTCATTAAGCGCTGACAATCTTTATGAGCTTCTTTGAGCCCATTTTTGTCTTTGTCGTTCATCACACTTTGCATTTTTTCAAATGCAAAGGTCAGGTACGCTTTAAAAGTAATAGCAATAGTTATGAACACTCATGAACATATTTTAGGCCATGGTAAACCATGGTCAAAAAATCTTGGTCTCACTGTCCGTCCGTCTGTAATTCTGAGTGAGTCATATTGAATTTAGTTTTTTTAAGCAGGGCCTAATCGAGGGGGTGCTAAATGGTGGGCCAGACCGGGCCACTCGTGAAAAAATATGTATTTTGAAATGTTGAAAAAAGTTGTAAAATAAAATGGAAATATTTCAAAGGCCAATATTTGTTCGGCTTTGAAATAACTTCGAGATACCACAATTAGATATTTCAAGGCACCCGGGCCGGGCCATCTCAAGGTTAGGCCCTTTTAATACAAATTCGTTAAAATTCCATAATTTGTCAAGACCTTGGCAATTAAGCGCTCAAATGGATAAACTTTTTTCCAGAATAATATGGAGTAATCATGGCCATAAAGAACTTTGATCACATTACATTTTTTGTTTGTTTTCCCCTGTAATGATTATGGGAAGCTGGGCAATGCAATGATGAGCATGAGCTCATTATCTTCTTTCTTTAAAAAATTATGAATATTATCTTCAAATGCAAAAAACAGCGACAGCAGTGAACGTCACCCCCAGACATTCTTTCGTTCACTGCACCCATCCATTCTCAACTGAAATGTATGCCACAGCCATAGCTGAGCAGAACTGAAACAAAAAATTGAACCACAAATTATGCACGGGCAACAAACTACAAACAAAAAAGTTTAAAAAGCTTCTTTTTAACAGAATTTATAAGTTGCTCTAGATGAAACTCATTTTTTTAGGTTAAATTTTTTTTGTGAAGAGTTGAGTTTATTACACCCGCAAAAGAAAACTCTAAATCTAAATAAATGAATGGGATGGGCTATGAGTTGACTCGACTCGACTCGACTCATCGCATTCTGCAAAAAAATAAATAACAAAAAAACTGCATTTTAATCTCTTCTTAACATTCGAATTCCATGAGTCGAGTCAGTCAGCCCAGTTTTTTCTTTTTTGAAATGTAATAAATAAATCCTCTAAAATGTTCTGTTGAAAATGAAACTGGAATAATAATATTTCTTGTTAAATAGAAAAATGCAGCTGTTGACAGAGTCAGCCCAGTTTTTCTTTTTTGAAATGTAATAAATAAATCCTCTAAAATGTTCTGTTGAAAATGAAACTGGAATAATAATATTTCTTGTTAAATAGAAAAATGCAGCTGTTGTAGAAGTTGTGACTGTGACATTTTCCATTTTCCTCCTTAAATGGAAATCGTATTGCATTGCATCACATCATTGCATTAAAAAATGTAATAATGTAATTACCCATATCACATTACACACATCAGCCTTAAATGGCAAAAAAAATGTTTAAACTAAACTAATGCATCTGAATGGGAATGGAATGAAATATATTTCGACTTGGTTTGGGTGATGTGATAGTAATTTGATGATAAGGGTAATTCGTCCTGTCAAGTCAAAATGCTGCTGGTCTAATCTAAGGCTAGACAGTGGGGAGCTTCAACAACAAACAATTGCAATTTGAAATTCTCACATTCCTCAAATTTACTCAACGCTACTCTGTCTTCTTCTTCAGATGAGAAGATGAAATGAAGATTAGTCCATTATTTTTTTCTTTTGCTAAAGTATCATTTTCCCTTTTTTCAAGTTCAAATGGTTTCATCAACGTCATCATCATTTTCTCTTCGCAGGAGGACTAAATGGATAATGATGCGAGGATATGATAAGAGCAAATTAAGTAAAAATAAACATGATTACTGTCCCACGAACAAAGACGAAGCTTGATACATGGGACGAAAGAGTTTCCTGGAAATGTCTATATATTTTTTTGTGGGACTGCGACCGCGGTTTAAATTCCAGGAAAGCAGGAGGGGCGCTGGCGCTGAATGGGCTTTTGGAGGAATCCGTTACTGCATTAGCGACTGCAGCTAATTAAGGTTGCCAGTTTATCCAGCTTTAAAAAATTACAAGAAGCTCTGGCTCTAGTTCTGGTCTGGTCGGTCATTAAATAGTCTTAAGTAAATACTGTCATAAAAAAGATATTTCGAAAAGATGACACTTTGGACATGACAAGACAACTAAATCCATATCCTTTTCTTCAAGATACTTAAGCAAGGTATATTGGATAATGTGGGGGCAATAAAACCTTCACTCGACAATCACAAGCAATCAGGGAACGTAAGCGATAAAAAAAATTGTCGAGATTTTTTAATGCACTTTAACTACAATTTTGCAATGGGATTGGAATGGCTTTGGTCTTCCTGTGTGATTCTAATTGTAATTGTGTTCTTCTGCACAATATTTTTTTATTGGACAAGTAAAAGTGCAGTAAAATGGGAGATAAGAAAAAAATTCCGATACAGCATACGGCATTTCCTCTGTTTAAAAGTTTGAAAAAAAAGTGGTACGGTGACGACTGAAGGGTGTAGGTTTAGCATTGTTAGTTTGACTTACGTTTCGCAAGGTCCGTCGGATTCGATGAAAATATCTAAAATAATTACATGGGAATTCATTTGAATTATAGCCTGTGTTTTCATGTTCTTAATGACCCCTCCTTCTCCTCCTGTCTTGTCCCTGTCCTGTTTCTACTATGAAAATATGGAGTTCTGCATTCATTTCCTTTTGGCTTGTGCTTACGTCTCATTTTTTTTCTCTGGGTTCTTTAAAATAATGTAAGTAATATCATATCAGGTAAACATTTGCTAAACTGATTGCATGCGTGATACTCATTAAATTCAAAATACCAAAACAAAAGCTAAACCAGGGAAATAAGAGAATAAAACCACAGTTTATAGACTCTCGCTATACTGGTTTCATATATAAAATACATGCTTCATAATTCAAACGCGCATTTTTTGCTGACAATTTTTGAAAATCTGCTGCCCTTGTTTTTCCTGCCAAATTTTGATATTCATTTTTTAAAATTTCTTCTAAACTCGGTTGAAGCCTGTATCTTTGTTTGCTGCACTTCCAATAGTATTGGCTGACATAAAAATGGCAGCTTATTTTATTTAATTAGGCAACCACTTTATCTTCCTGAGGATTTCTTACAGTTTTTCTGATTTTTTTTTTGTCTGAATGGGTCGAAGTTTATAAAGAAGTTCATTATATCGAAATTAGACGAGTTACTCAATTCAAATGATAATTTTCCCCGAGGATACTACTTATCCATCCTACTACCTTTACCCCGTGTTTCTTTGAATGATATGATAAATGCAATTAACTTGTTCAATTTCCACTGAAAAAATTCTACAAACGGCACTTTTTTTTGTTCATGTTGATAATGATGTAAGAAATGTTCATTTTAGTTTCTGGAAAAAAGACATTCATTCAATTCAATGCAAGTAAGTAGGTAGGTAATTCATACTCTTTTAGAGGAATTTGGAGTTACTCGAGCATAAACCTTGTACATGGTACAATTGTTCATAGATAGAGAAGAACCAGAGTCGGCATTTTAATGAGCATATCAGTTATTAGCCAGTAACTCATTTTCCACTTCCTTTCATCCTCTCACATCGCCACCATATATCGTCCACAGCCACAAGCACAAAAACAACCACAAACTGACACGGGTACATTTTTACTATTTCAAACAGAAATTTGCATTTTGCACTGCACTTATTTTCGTCTTCTTAACGACTAATCGGACAAATCTCTGAAAAAGGAGAGGAAGAAGGAGGATGCCACCACACAAACGCCACACCAAAACCACCTTTACCTTACCAAAAAAATAATAGGGCAGAGGAGAATAGGAATATTAAAAATGTATGAATTCCTTATTAAATTCCGAAGCAGTCTGCCTTTTAAATTTTTTTCTCCTTTTTTCTTCCTGACAAAATAAATTTCGTGATTTTCAGTGCAATAAATTTATAAATTTGACATATTTTTATTTTATTTACAAGGGAAGAGCCCCGAGTGCCCCCACCTAACGGAGTATACCAGACATACTGTCTTGATCAGCATTTTTTTCTGTATAAGAATCCGTTTTCAAATCAATGCGAAAATGTCTGGACGATTTTCAATTTTAATTTTTGTATGCGAAATTGTATACCTACAATGCATTGGGTTACAGTGATCCGTATCCATATCGACGCCAACTCATACAATCGGCCATCGCGTTTACTTTTTCGTTTCGACCAACGGATACGATATACCTTACTCCTACTTCCTCTGCTTGTCTGTCGTGTAATAAAATATACTTGCCAACATAATTTTCAGAGTTGATGTCGATCCTCATCCAAATACTTGTAAAATTTGATATTAAAATCAAAATTAAAAATCACCCAGGCATTTTCGCAGTGATTTGAAGACAGATTCTGATGCAGAAAAAAATGCTGATCAAGACAGTATGTCTCGTGTATACGATTAGGGGGGGGGCAGTCGGGGCCCTTCCCTTGTTAGTATAATTTAAGCAGGGTAAAAAATCCTAAAACCGTTCAAAACTGCCATCAGGAAAGAAAGCAAGTTCAACCCCACAAGTTCTTTAATTTTCTTCTAGAATTTTATTTTATTAAATAAAAATGCGTTGCAATGCAATGCATCATGGTTTATAAGATTAAAAGTTGTAAAGATACAAAAGTGATATGATATGGACAAACAATAAAAGTAAAAAAAAAAACTGGAATTCCATTTTTTATATCACAGAACAAAACCCAACAGAACTATAATGTATATCATGTCATGTCATTAGTTTATTTACGGAGTGTGATTCAAAAAAAGTCGCCCAGTCACAGTCACTCGTTCCGTCCGTCGTGTGTCTAAAAAAATGCTGATCTATTGTGAGATTACGATTACAATTGTCGTCTAGCCTGACTTTGGCTTGATGGTTTGGTCTAATGCATTTCCTCTCTCGGAGGTGACCTTTAATCGGTCATTGAATCGAATGAATGCATTATCATTTTTTTTTAAAGTATGTTGTACAAGTGGAGAAAATGCGCCAGAAATATAATCACAATTTCACAATAATTCCATACAATTGCAATCACATCAGAGAAGAACAGTGGTAATTATTACTAATGTACTTATCATAATGTATGCAGTGTAGATTTAATGTTGACTGCAACCGGCTAATTTAGCAATTTCTGATAGTTCTGGGAGTGGGAATTTTCTAAAGAGATTATATCGGACAACAAAGATGGAATAAAAATAGGTAAATTAAAAACAGCTTTAGAAAACGTAGCTGGAATGGATTAAAAAAAATATAGAAGCAAAGTTCCATTTCATTAGAAAATTNCAGAAATATAATCACAATTTCACAATAATTCCATACAATTGCAATCACATCAGAGAAGAACAGTGGTAATTATTACTAATGTACTTATCATAATGTATGCAGTGTAGATTTAATGTTGACTGCAACCGGCTAATTTAGCAATTTCTGATAGTTCTGGGAGTGGGAATTTTCTAAAGAGATTATATCGGACAACAAAGATGGAATAAAAATAGGTAAATTAAAAACAGCTTTAGAAAACGTAGCTGGAATGGATTAAAAAAAATATAGAAGCAAAGTTCCATTTCATTTTTCAGATGGAGGGACAGACAGATGGACAGATAAAAATTAGCAGTGTAGAAAATTCCAGCTAGGTTTAAAGTATGTGTATTTTAGGTATGCACTTCTCTACTCTCTATAATTACGAGAATGCATGATGCCTGAAGCACCACATCATCATCATCCTACTTTGATTTTCATTTGTTTTTTATTGCAACGAAGCCATTTTTAATGTAGAGGCCAGGCCACCTCGTAAATATCACTTTGGACAGATCACATCACATACATCGAAAATGATGGGGTGTTGAAACAGAAACGAGAGTGTCCATACCACAACAGAACCAGAGACCGGTAGCTCCCATCTGTCCAGTTCATCACCATCCACCACTACAACTTCCAAAAAATCCACCATCTCAAATGAAGCTACTTCTTTACGGACCACTTAGCACAAAAAGCAATGCAAAGCCACTTTCAACTTCAACATTTTTTTAAAAAGTGGATTGGATTGGTTTGGAGTGGTGAGCTTGAGCTGCTCCCAAAAAATATATGTAAGCCTAATTAAACAAGCAATTATTAGCTTTATATTCCGGGCATATCACGCCGTAAAAATGCAACGTGTGTTTCTCTCTTTTCAATCCAATCCACAATTCCACATTATGTCGTCCTTATCATCCAATTCAATCAGAGAAGAGGAAAAGTAAACTTATGATACTTCACTTAAGCCAGAGCCAGGATGTAATTTAAATGCATACAAAATTTTGCAATAAAAGCCATTCATCCATGGATAAAGTTTCCCAAGCCAAAAAAAAATCACGTTAATTGCAATAAGCTTACATTACATCACTCATTAATGACCGCTCATGTTATTTGTGGTGGATGACCTTTTTCTTAAAAATAAACAGAAAAATAAATCTGAGAAGAGCCCGTCGGCATCGGTTCTCGGCACTTTTCCAGCTCCGGAGTTGGAGTGCATGCATGATTATGACAAGACAAGATGATGGTGATGTGATGTGATGCAACAGGTTGAACAAAAAAAAATACTCTTATCGATCCTACCCAATCTGCATGTGAATACGGTAGCTGAAAGCTCAGCTTTTTAAAGTTATTTTTAAGTTTTTAAAAAAATTTGCATTTTGTGATTGATCATCCGCGGGAGATAATGATAATGATGATATTTTTTTCGAAATTGAGAAGGCACGTATTCCATATTTCATGTCGGACTTCGAAGAGGTTGTTCACGTATTTTATGAACACCCCTTTTTTTTATAGAAAAGTAGATGTTTTTTTCAGAAATTATGAGTGGATAGGTTGTAATTTTTATGCCTCAGCTTGGCTTTGGCTTATTTATTTCAATCGTGAAAATTTGCATAATTTAAAAAAAAAATAAGAGAGACCGAGGGCGATGGCGGTCGGTGGAATGGGATAATGATGGCTTGCTCATCATGAGAAAACAATACGTTGCCATATTTAGAATTTTGGCAGATGAACAAGACAAGCTAAATGTATCTCCGATCGGAGAAGCAGGAGCAGGATACCTAAATGCATTGGATCAGGTTGGTTCCACGTAATAAAGGTAATAATAAATGAATAATAAAAGAGAATTGATTGTTATTTTCTTGGCCTGACGGGCGTCGATTATTTAACGTCAGAGCTAACTCGAACGTATTGGATTACAAGCTTTTTATGTTTTTTCAATTTGTAAAAATGGAAGTAAGAAGAGTCAATCAATTGAGAGGTGTGTGGGTTGAAGATATTTGGTGCGGATTCCAATACATGAAATAGAAAGAACCAACATTTGCGACGTGAATAGCAAAAAAACTTGGATTGTCAATAGATAATTAATTAAATCAGTCACAAAAACATTCCAGATTAATCCAGATTCCTTGTCCAGATACAGAATCAAATTGTTTTTTCATTGGTTTCTAATCATTTCAAATTGTATTTTCCCTTCCCATACCGACTTTTTTCCATAAAACCCAAACAATGTTTAGAGGACGCTAAACTTGGCGATTGTTCAAAACAATTCTTGTTTGCTACTCGCTACATGGCTGGATTTTTTTAGCAAGAATTTGAATCTTGAAATTTACTTGTCCGTCCGTTTGTCTGTCTAAACATAGCTTTTGACATTTTATTTTGCTTCTGGAATTTTTTGTTATCATTTAATTGTAATTTTCAGCTACGTCTCTGTCAATCATATAACAAAGTGCATTTTCTATTTTTTTTTGTGATTGTTTCATGCGCAGAAGAGTGCTATCATTCCATTTTCATAGCTCATAAAGTATATTTTTCAATGATTGTAATCGCAATCTGTATTGTTCATCATTTTTTCCCACCACCATGCTACCATGCACTACCACCATCAAAGGAACTCGGCTTGATTGCTTGTCCCAACAGACCATGAAAACATCACATTTTTTTCCAAATTAAACTCCTTTTTCTTGTAAAAATCTTTGTAAAAAATGACTACCGGTCAACTCAACTCAAGAAGGAAAAATTATTTTCAATCATTTTCATTTTCCCTCTTCGGCAAGTCCGGCCTTACCGACCCAGCCTTAGGATTTTGTATTTTCTCATGCAATTCCTTTTAATGAAATGAATCGGCTGTCACTTGTCATGGTCATAAGCTCCTAATTTTCTTGATTGGCTCATTTCTCCACGAAAAATGCTTCTTATTTTATGCGATTTTCGATTGCGAGTGCACTAGTGCAATCGTAATTGTGGTCTACGATTGTGATTGTGATTGTGATTATCGTAAAAAATATATAAGCTGCAGATTTGTGGTCTTGGTCAAAGTTCTACTATAGCTGTATTGTATAGCATCACAATTTTACAAGTTTTTAAATGGACTCCCTCCCAGCTTTTATTATCCACTTTCAGAGTTCCTTCTACAATTTTTTTACTACAAAAGCAAAAACTGGTTTCCTTTACTCACGAGAATGAGAATATAAAAAAAACAAGCTGAAACGTAAGAAAAGCCAACTGAAACCAGCATAAAAAAATTATTTATTTTTGTTGAATATGACTTGACTTGGATTAGAATTATAGTGTTTTAATGGTAAAATCAATTGCAATTTTAGAGTTCGATTTGTGATCGTGACCGCCGATTATTTTCAGCGTGTCCCCTCCTAAAGTAGTTTTGTTTTGCTTTTGTCTTCATTTATCCATAAATCAATGTGACCCTCTTTGTAGTTCTATATGATATTTTATGCATTGGAATTACAATTGCCTCATAGTCATCCATGTTTTCTGTCTGTCCGTCCGACAATTTTCCAGATATTTTTACCGGATTTCGATATAAATTTTTCAAATCCGTAATTTTTCAGTGATTTTGCTTCATTTAGACTCGCAAATCAGGGGCAAAGTGATCCTCTAAATTTTTGCAATTCTGGAAAATTTTGGTATTGAGTTTTCGTGGTCATTAAAAACATGCTATATTTTTTTAACGATCCAACAAAAAATAGCGGTTCAATATGGATTCTTTTTGAACTCGATTCAAAGATCGAGAACATTTTTTTTTGCACAACAAAAAAGAACGTTTGACTTCTTTACAGTAGCCCGCAGCTACTCGAAGGTTTAGTATCTTGTTCTCAGTTTCACAAATAATTATTCATCGATTTTTTTTGTATTGCGTAGTTCATTTTTTCTTTTTTGGCCTCCGAACAATTGAAGTCTTGAAAAACTCAAGAGGTCTTTAAAAAAAATTTCTTCGGCTTCGTTCCCTCTTTACTTCTAAATTAAGAAGTAGAAGTGCTTCTTAAAAGAAAGAAAGGAAGCGAAGTTAAGACCAGACCAGCCCACCCTAAAGGACGTAGTGGAGTACGAGTACGAGAAGATGGAATTCATTTGCAAATGATTATCATTATTTTATTCCTTATTTGAAAATGCTAGTGTTTTGATAAACGCGAGTCCAGTTGTGATATGATAGCAATTTTGGACAACACCTTTCAGGGAAAATTCTGACAATGAAAAGAGGCTGTCATGAATTAGATGATTCCTATTGCCATAGCCATAAGGAACTTGATGGCAGATGTTATTAAAAATATTTTGCTTTCCGGTTTTATTGTTCCTTTTGAGATGAATTGTTGTGATATCCAAAGGAAAAAATATATTTTTTGATGTGATCTCTAAAGTCCCAAATGCCAAATACCCTCTTCGATTTTTTTTTCTTCTTTCGTCCATGAAAATCGCTCCACGCACTACATCATTGGACATTGGACACGGACATATATTTATGCTACTTCTTCTTCTTGATGATAATGATTAGCATTACAATTATATTATGATTGGCTTCTGATGAGGTTTTATGACAGT
>JAHZMX010002859.1:0-16288 GCA_027743895.1 Seira musarum
TCCTGAAGCAAGCTAAGTGTAGAGGTTACTTTGAAATTACCTTAAGTCAGGGCTTACTTTAAGAATCACCTGGTTACTTAAGTAAGCAGTCACTTAGCACAAGTATAGATTGGACTTTACACTATATGCCTTCTTAACTAATACTAGTCCTATCCTGGTTTTTGTTTGACAGAATCGTCTTTTTGATTCAACTTTCGTGTACTCAATTAAAAAATCAATAGCTTCCGTACCCATCTTAACCTTTTTCAGAGAGTAGGCTGTTGTATTTAAAGTTAGTACCACACCAAGCAGCAATAGTCCAAACATTGCATTATGAACAAGTCCAACTCCTTTAACAATAAACCAAACACAAACTGCAGTTCCTGTAAATACAACAGTGATTAAAATACATAAAACACGTGCAGAAGTTTTATTGTAGTGTAAAATAGAAATTTCAAATCTTAAAACAATATCCACAACTTCTTCCAGAAACCTGTCCTTGATTTCCAATGCAATGTCGAATATATTTGCGCCATTCCTCAGAAGACAGAATGTTGTTAAAACAAATATACTCAACATTCTCGTCATTTCTAGCATGCACGGGACAATTACAATCACTCTTACGATTAAAATTAATATTATGGTAGAGAAGTCACGGTACATTGGGTTTGGGAGAATGTCATCGAGTATGAATTTTGTGCAGTCATGTCCTTCAAATAATGCAAATGGGACCAGCCAATACGACGTTGTAGCCAGACAGTATGATATTATGCAAGAGCTTGATCCAATTAGGTCCAATTCAACCAAGAAGTTTCTATTTTCGTCCATTCGATCGGGCATGTGCTCTGAAGGATATAGCAAGAAAGTAAAATTCAATTTTCTACAAAGGCTTCAGATAAATGAAGCAAGTGCTCAAAAAATACGTCAGATAGTAAGTTCAATAATAATCCTTTTTCGAATGGAATTAATTAAATCCAGAGAAATTTTTAATTGATTAACGAAACGTTTAACATATATGAAGGATAATGCCAATAACTTACTTTTTGTCAAACTTTCATCCAAAGTGATCTGAAGGTTGAAACCTGCGAAGATGTCCTTTATTCCAAGAAAACTCACTCCCATTGTAATGGTTGTAGCGAAAACTAGTAATGCTCCTGCCATACAAGTAAATGCATTTGTGAGTGTAAAGCCTAACCGTGGTTGAAAGTAGTAGTGAGTGAAAGTAACGTATACGTTTCCAATTCCAAAGTACACAGCACATGATATGTTTATTGCAAAACAAATCCATGCTTAACTGAATTTTTGTGTAATTTTCACTCCATTGAATTACGTTCTCGGGCATGAAGCAGTAAAGCTTTTTGTTTATGTCAAACGCAAGCTTTTGCAGTTTCGTCAGCATTGTGAAATGACTTGGCCAAGAAACTAAGATTATTACCGCTTACGAACAAAGACGACGATTTGTATTTTCTACTGTATTTATAAAAATAATTTGGACAAATGTGAGGATTATTAAGTATTTGCTACTGATGCAATTCAATTTTGTAGATAAATTTAAATTGTTTTACATAAATACGATTTTCTTTTGAAAGTATAAAGTTTAGTTATTTGTGATCCCAGAGTTATGGGCTACAAAAAAGTTAGGTTAGTTATTTAGACGAGGAAGTATAGTAAAAGATTGGGTTCGAGGAGTTTTTAGACGATCGCTAATGCTGAGTCCTTCTACTTATATAGCGATTAATTTCTGATTCAGAAGCGTCCGATTTCATCATGTCTTTAAGTACCTACATTGTTTTTTCTTTCCTCTGGCCTAATTTACTACAAGTTCCAACGATAGATTTCACTCAGCTAATGAGCAGTGTAACAAACGAGGTAAAATGGAAAAATTATTTGATGGTTAATCCCATCTGTCGTCTTTCATTTTGATAAAAAAAGGTTAGAAAAATTGTTCTAAATGCTCTTTAAATTCGACCTGAGACTTTTCGGCTATATATTTGCATACATTTAGTCAATGGTGGCCAACATTTGTTAAACAAATACAATTATCCAATTTCGGACAGTTTTTCTATTTTCCAGGAAAAAATCAAGCCCCGCGAAAAAGTTATAAAGTGGAAAGTTAAAATACTTGACTACCTATACTATTGAGTATATCCGTAATGTATTAAGATTAAACTCTACTACCTAACTTTACCGACATAAAAACAAAAAGCTTGGACAAAATAAGTTGTTTTGGAAGAAGAACATGGCTGACCTAATTACACCTTTGTGGTAAATATTTTTATGGGCTACTTGTTGTCAAAGTAATGATGAGCAAACAAATTGTCTTATTCGAGGCAATGTTAAGCTACTCAAAACAAACATTGAAAACAGTATACATGATGTCAACCACTTTCTAAAAGACGTCGACTTTTGTAAATTTTTAATTAAAACTTGACTTTTTCCTTCATGAATATTTTGAAACACCTATATAGAAAAATGTCAAAAAAATCAATGACTCGTCGAATCAAATCGACAATTTTTATCGTTTGAAGAAGCCTACATGCTAACGATGAGTATAAAGAAACAGCTTTGTATTCAACAAGGATTTATGTCGTCTTTTCCTATTCACAATGCAGGGCCCGGAGGGGAGTATGGGAAATATGATGATTTTGCAATTTTAACTAGTACTATCGGATTCAGCGTATCAAAAAACGTAACCACGGGCTGTCAAGAAAGTATGACCTTCTAAACGCCGTAACTGTGGCGTTTATTAGTCCTTCAAGAAATTTCTTCTTTGCATTTAATGTGGGCATTTTTGTATTTGGGCCCAAAGGTTTTCTAGATACTCGATGACAGTCGCATCCAAAATCATGATTTGCCTAAATTTTGCTCAAAATTAATGCACGGCGTATCGTAAAATTTGTTAATAAAATGTCCTAATGCAATACCACACTAATCAATGCATTGATTGACTAGACGAAACATGGATTTGCTTCTTCAGGGGATAATTTTCAATTTGGAATCACCTTTGCATAATTTGTACAACTTTCAGGAAATTCTAGTTCTAATTTGATCTGTTTAGATCAAGAATTTCAAACGCACAATATTTTTATTTCTTGTAAATTATTTATTGTCGAATAAGTGATTAGATACTTAGCCAGGAAAAGAATTACCAAAAACCGTACATTAATTTCGCAGCAAAAATTACGAATTAACACTTTCGATGATACATACAATGATACAAATTTTCGAATACGACTGTCATAGAATTCTCATGCCATAAATACGAAAATGGGTGCATTAATGCAAAGCAGAAATGCCAAAGCAAAGAATACATGTAACGGCACGGTAACGGCGTTTGGAGAGTTATTTCTTCTTGACAGCGCGTGGTTACATGTTTTTTGATACGCTGAATCCGATGGTACAAGTAAAAATTGTTACATCATCATATTTCCTATACCTCCCTCTGGGTCCTGCATTGTCAGGGCGATTTTACTTTTATTATGACCTCATAAACATACATGGCAAAACTTTTAAATGACTCACCCAACGTGACAATGTTGACTATACTAATGACAGTATTAATTTACTTTATAAACAAGACAAAGAGTTTGGTGCCTGGTAGAACTGAATTTAATTGAGTTCTCAAAAGTTAGACTAATTCCCTCCAAGATGTAAGTGGGCGTCATAAAAACGTTCTCGGCTGCTTTTAAAAACAATAATATCTATTTTTAATGACATTAATATGATGCCATTAAAACCTGATGACCTAACCTAATGTTCGGTCCAATAGATTTCAAACTAGAGAAAAATCCGGTTACTTTTTTATAAACCGCATACCCTAATGTAATTGACCTCCTTAAACTAAATGATAACTAAGTGGTTAATAGAAGTATTTGAGATATTATTCTGACAGTTAATATAATAAAACCTTTAAATACTTCAGTTCAGATTGTTTTTAAAGTAAGAAGGTCGTAGATATTCTCGCTAATTTGTATGAAATCAAAATAAGTGTGTGATGTATTTGAATAAGTGAGATAGGCGTAGTGGCCTAAAAGAGATAAAGTAATTAGTGAAGGAATGAGCTTTCAAGGTTGAGCACAATGAACCACAGTCACGTAGGCTTAATAACCATTATTGAACATTAAGTTTTAGCTTTTCCTTCACTCCCATTCTGTATTCCGGCTAGGTAACATCAATACCTATTACGACTCTGTAAATATACAAAATCATGTAATGCGATTTACCATTGCAATAATCAATAATAAACACTAAATATGAGTAAATACATGAAAAAGTGATAAGTAAATCGATTAAATAATGTACGGTATTAATAGAAACGTAAGGCTGGGAAATATCCTGAAATCACTTTACCAATGGCAAACTAAACCGCGTGCAATATTTTACTTATATAAGTACATCAATGATTTTAATGAGTTTAAAGGATTATTGTATGCTGGCCCTATACTGGAAAATAAATAGTTTTACATGTAACTATTGACATTCAACCAATATTACGACAAGGAACTATTACATTGAACTCGAGATTCGTTGAAACGAATCTCGTTATTGGCTGGGTTTACTTGAATAAAGTTACATTTGGGATAATTATTTGCATTTGAGCAAATGCTTCTTTTAATATTAATCACTGATTTCAAATTCGCTACTAAAGNAATAGCAAACTAAACCGCGCGCAATATTTCACTATATAAGTACATCAATGATTTTAATGAGTTTAAAGGATTATTGTATGCTGGCCCTATACTGGAAAATAAATAGTTTTACATGTAACTATTGACATTCAACCAATATTACGACAAGGAACTATTACATTGAACTCGAGATTCGTTGAAACGAATCTCGTTATTGGCTGGGTTTACTTGAATAAAGTTACATTTGGGATAATTATTTGCATTTGAGCAAATGCTTCTTTTAATATTAATCACTGATTTCAAATTCGCTACTAAAGNACTTGAATAAAGTTACATTCGGGATAATTATTTGCATTTGAGCAAATGCTTCTTTTAATATTTATCACTGATTTCAAATTCGCTACTAAAGTTGAATTTCTATTTTGTTCAAGCAATAGGACTACAATACAAGCTAAACAAAGGCAAAGATGAGTTGCTAAAATCAAGTGAAATTCATTCATTGGGGCGCACACATCGTCAACAATGTACATAGATTCCGTTTGACCCACAACTAGCTGATGTTTTGAAAGTTGTTCCTGAAATTGAATAACCGCCGCAAAAATATTTAGTTGATCTATAAGACTTGAGTTAAATCGTTGGATTTGATCAATGTATAAAAATATATCCTGCCATTCTTCAAAGTACGATTGAATTCCAGCCTCGTTTAGCGCCGAAATTCCTCTGAAAAATTCCTCCGTGTAAAAATGCTTCCCATAGTCCTTCCAAAGTCGTACAGTAGCCGATATTTCCGGTTCATGGATAAGACTATAAATTGATCGAGAACTGAAGAGTGTCAACATTAGTTTAAAGTTTATATCTTCATCTTTCTTTGAAATATAGATGAATCTGTCCGACGTTGAACATAATTGCAAACCATTTACCCAGTCGTTCAATGGGCCGTTTAATTCCAATTTCGCAGGTCTACAAATAACTGGTTTCGACTTGCTCATATTGTGAAATGACTCGGAACGACTTAAGGATAGTAATCCGTAAGGTACGAGTTCCATTCCGAATTTAATTATGCTGGACTCTAGTGAGGTTATGCTACATTTAGTTTCATTCAAATCTTTTCTAATGTTGTGCAAATCAATACCATCAACAAATAGTTTTAAACTATTCGACGCAAGGAAATTCAGAAGATGAGATTCGGTAGCAGGTAAATCTTGAGGATCTTCCCCGGCTGTTAAGTCAGAATACAATGAAAAGCCATAATAATTTCGAATGATGATTGTGGCAAACAGCCAAATTAATACGATGTGGCGGCTTCAATTTACTCCGCAGTTTTTGCCAACAACATCATCCCCTTGTTCAATTAGTGTAGACAGAAGCCAACACATCCACGTGAGTAGTACCCTCAGTTGATTTGATTCAAGGCTGATAATTGCACATGAAATCCCAATGACTAGGACGGCCATAAACGAAGCCACCCAAAGATCCCACGGGAGCGGCTTGAAAAATTTTCCAAAGCCAACCGATATGGAACGTGCGGCCTCCTGGTCACTGAGCACAATGACGTACTGCAATCCTGACCATCTTGATCCGCCTGATGAGTAGTAGTTATACAGCAGATCTGATACTTCGTTGCCGTAATTTGAAACTGAACCACTCAGACCGAGATCTGCTGACCCAAAGTCACAATTCGTACAGTTTTTGCTTTGGTGGGTTAACCAAACCATGCAGGCAGTTGTACTAAATCTCATTAGAATTCCTCGTTCAAGGATTCTGTTATTGAAGTTAGGGCAGTAATCAGTGAATGTATCTTCATAGTATCGTTGAATCCCTCCAAAATTATTCCAGCTTCGAGAATTTATTTGTTTGAAAATTGTGTCAAGGCTTTTCAAATCCACCAGGTTTTCACCTACGATCTGCGTAAACACAAACGAGGTTACTGAAAGTCTCTCCAATGACGTTTCTTTCTTGCACACAAAACAAGGAGCATACAAACCGCCTTTTTTAAATGTTATCACAAAAAGTTTTGTTGATACGAAGTTTGGGGGAAGCACTACATGTGTTGCTTCCTTAACTTCGTACACGAATGCCAACACGTATTGGAGAAACGAAAATGAAAGTGTGTAGGGTAAAATTACTGGACCCAAGTCATTCATGTCCTGAAAAAAAGAATTTGTCATATCTGCAAATGGATGAGTTTTTATCAGTTCAATGTTTTGAACAGAAGGTAAGATAAACAAAACTGTGCATGTGCCACTGTGCCTTTGTTTTCCGAATGTGGTAGAATAAGGGCGCACATAATTTTTAAGTAACCAATCATCTTGCTCATTCCAAGAATTAATAGACCCTGCGGAACCCCAATCGTTAAAATGTACATTTTGAGCAAATGCACCTTTAAACGTGTTGCCAGATATTGTATAAGTAAGATCAATTTCGTCGATTTCCTTAGAACTGGGAAGTCGATGTTTTGCAATGAATAAGGTGCAACGTTCAATCGTTTTAAAACTTTTCGCAAGCACTTCTTTTAGTGGTAATTGCAGTTTCACCGTATGTAGTTGCATTAAAACAAGGACTACGATGCCTGAGAATTTCAAAGCCATTTCTTCAGGAAAATACTTATATTGTTTTTAGGTGGCAATTGCTGTAAAATAAATTTTTTAAGCATCTCATAAGTTTACGTTTGATGCTATTCACGCATAGGTACAACTGTGTTCTAGATTGGGGCAGAAAAGCAGAGGACAAGCTCTTAAAAATATTAAAATCTAATAATTATATCGTTACCATTAGTTTAAGTGAAGACAGTAGGTCTGTATTGTATTAAATTTATTACAATTTTTTTAGAAAGCCGAATTTACATACATGTTCTAATTACTCATACTTTACTCATTAGTGTTATTACAGATAGCAGGCCAAACGCTAAGATACACTGTTTTCGCAAATATCCTAATGGTTTATTGGACAACTAATTACGCATGACACGGAAAAAAAATCCACGTGGCTTTATATTGATTAATGTATTTGCGTTTATCTGTATTGGCCAATCCCATGCAAAATAGATTTTAATAATTAGAACTGCTTGGCAGGATGGGATCTAGAGAATTCACAAATGAAATTATTTAGGACAACGATTTTTTTTACATGTAAGTTTACTACTGATTTTTAACTGTACTGTGAATCACAAAAAAAGCTATTCAGTTGTGAGTAGGGCTCACGTATCGGTAATGACTAACACACCGATAAATGGAAATTATTAATGACATTATAATTATCACTAAAAATGTTATCGGTATGTCATTAACTTTTCTGCATGTATTTTATTAACAATAATTCATGAAGATAAAATAAAGGGTTTTAAATTCAAAGCGTTTTCGAATTTCGCACTACTCAAAGTAAAAAAAATCACCCTTATCGGATGTTATCGGAATCTCAACATTCCGATATGAATATTTTAGTGACATATAGCGAGTAATGTCATAACATTCCGAATTGATACGCGAGGCCTAGTTGTGAGGTGGATATTTAGTCGACAATTCTTAATAAATCTTAGTTGAAAGTAAGTTACTCTATAAAATTGAATCTTAGTGAAGATTATTGCTATACATTCCTTGTTAGTAGCTTTTAAAGTAAAAGTCTTGCTTGTCAAACATTCATATTTTTTACTTTCACAAACATAATATGAATATAAAATGTTTGCAAAATTAAAATGCAACTTAAAAGCAAGAGATTGAAGCAGCAAACGCTTGGAATGTTTTGTTTTAAAGAGGTGTTTTATTTGGTTTGAATGACTAATTGGTTATAATAGAGGGATAATTTAGCTTTAAAGATGATATGAAAATGCATTGATATATTATTACCCACAATTCTGATAAATATGTATGGAAGTGTTTCCAAATAACAAAACCTTTATCTGCTTGTGGAAATGCTATCAAAGTATAAAAGACACTCTGCTTTAATTACCGGCCAAGAAAATAATAGAAAATTGTCAGTGATTTGTATAATACAATCTTTTTAATGAACTTTTGTCAAAATTAGATAACTCCGTTACCTAACGGTATCGACTACTTACATCTTAATGGGTTAGTTCAGCATTTTTCACACTCACTTTTGTCTAGGTAGCACAATACTCTAAAAAAACCGACACCTTCTTGCCCAATACAATAACCGGGCATTACTTCAAACGAGTGACTTAAATATTTTGACTTCACTTCTCGGAAATTGATAATACTTGAATAAAGCTAGGCGGATTTTTGAATCCGGGTTCTACATGTTGGATTTTTTCATTCTTCCTTGGACTTACATTAAACCACTTGTTTCTGTTTCGTATAATCAATGACTGCAATTTTCTCAGTAAAAACAAACCACCCTGTATTTCAAAAAGTAAAACTAGGATACAAACTAAGAAAAGACAAAGGTGAGTTAGAAATATCAAGTAAAATTCTTCTAACCTAGCACTGACGGCGTCATCAAAATTACTGTATCCTAATTTTCCTACTACTAGTTGAAGTTTAGAAAAATGTTCTTTATACTGAATAGCTGCTGCAAAAATATTCGATTGATCCATTAAACTTTCGTTGTAAGTTCTGATTTGGTGGATGTATCTGAATATATCTTCCCACTTTTTAAGGTGCGACTGAATTCCAGCTTCAGCTAGTGCCGAAATTCCTTTAAAAAATTCTTCAGTATAAAAATATTTACCCTCACTTTGCCAAAATTTTACACTGGCCGAGATTTCTGTTTGATGTATAAGACTATTATAAATGGATCGTGAACTGAATAAAGTTAACATAAGTGGCAGATTTACTTGTCCGTCATTGTCTGAGATATGAATGAATCTACCTGAAGTAGAGCACGTTGGGGAATCGTCCCGCCAGTTGAACTGATTACCAAATGTTTTCAAATCCGTTCGCCGACAAATAATTGGCATTGACTTGGTAATATTGTTGAAAACATCTGTGTGACTTGAGAGAAATACTTTGAATGGGAAATGTTCCATTCCATTTTTAAAGATATTTGATTCAAATTGCGTCAAGCTACAATTTTTTTCTTTAAGCTCCCAAACACGATGCAAATCAAACCCACTAGCAAACACTGTTAAACTCTTGGACGCAATAAGGTCCAACAGATGCATTTCGCTACTTGGTAAATCTTGAGGATCTTCCCCAGCTGTCAAGTCGGAGTACAATGAAAAGCCGTAATAATTTCGAATTATGATTGTGACAAACAGCCAAATTAAAACGATGTGGCGGCTTCTATTATACCCCGCAGTTTTTGCCGACCACATCATCGCCTTGTTCAATTAAGGTGGAGAATAGCCAGGTCATCCATGTCAAGAAGACCCTAGTCTGGTTCAGTTCAAGGCTGATTAGTGTACACGACACCCCAATGAAAAGGACTGCTAGACAAGAAACAAGCCAAATATCCCATGGTAATGGATTAAAGAATTTTCCGAAATCGATGGAAATTGAATATGCTGCTTCTTCCTGTCCAAGCACAATGACATGCTGTAATCCAGTACTTCCTGATCCGCCTGATGAGTAATATCTGAAAATCGGATATGGTATTTCTCTACCATAGGATGATTGTGTGTGTTCAAAGTTTATATAGGGTAGATCATAACAATTACTACAGTTTTTGCTTTCGTAGGTTAACCATGACATGCAGTACTCCGTGTGAAATCTAAAAAAATTATATCTTCCGATATTTTTTTCATTAAGTTGAGGACACAAATTTACACTTTCATACTGCAATCTTATCCCGCCAAAATCATTCCATTTTCTAGAGTTAAGACGTTTGAAATATCTGTTAAGGCTACTTAAATCCACTGGCGTCTCGTCTACGATCTTCTTAAATACAAATGAAATTAAGGGAAGTCTCCCAACTAAAGTATGTTTCTTGCACACAAAACAAGGGGCATAGTAACCGTATTCTTCGTACGTTATCAGAAAAAGTTTAGTTGAAGCCAAATTTGGTGAGAGTACAGCATATGTTGGTTCGAATTCTACTTTATCAACGAATGCCAATGAATATCGGGGGAAAGAAAAACGAAAGTGTTTCAGAGTAAATTTGATAACCCATATCAATAGTGTCTCGAATTGTTGAGTGCGTCATATCAACAAATAGTCCACTCGTTAAGGATTTCACTATTTTAAGGGGAGGCAAGATCAACAGAACTGTGCATGCTTCACTGTATCTTTGCTTCCCGATTGTGTTAATATAGGCGTGGAAATAGTTCTTTAATAACCATTTATCAAACCCAAGCCCTTGTCCCAAATTTGTGACTGAGGAACCCCAATCGTCAAAATACAGATTTTGTGCAAATACACCCTTACAAGTTCCATTGGAAATCGAATAAGCGTTATCGATTTCGTCCGCTTGTTTAGTAGATGTTCGTTTATGCTTGGCAAAGAATATAGTGCAACGTTCAACCAGTTGAAAAGTTTTTGCGAGAACTGCACTGAAGGTTGACTTTGGTTGTACCAAAATGAAATTGATGATGACGAAGAGCAAGATGATAGAATGTTTTAAATTCATCATGAAAATATTCAATAGAATATTGGGTTTGTAATAATGTCCTGAAAATATTCAATTGAATTTTTGTTTTTTTAATAATGTCCTGAAAATATTGATGACCAAAGTGCTTGTGAGAAATTCAGAGGATACTTTCAAATTGAGAAATAACACAATAGGGAAGTGTTTTTTGTCTCGAAGCAAGCTTTCAACGCGAATTTCTTGTTCCGGGTACTAGCTTATTACATATATAAATTAAGTTTTATTAAAGACTTTATTAAGCCATGCCAGCTAGATACTTAAAACAAGGAAGTATACCTACTTTCAATCGGCGTTTTCAATTAAATTTATGTAAAAAGCAGGTACTAAATATGAATTGGTATTATCCATTTTGTTTTTACTTCCGTAGTTTTTGAAGTTGCGAAAGCATTGGGAATGGATAATTATCTAAGTTCTTCGACTAAATCGTAGACGATTTAATATGCTCCACGTGTCGTAATTAAAAAATATATACTGTGTTCGTCTTTTCCTGATTACGTTGTACTAGATTATGTACATTTTATTATGATTGATGGAATAAACTAAATAAAAGTAATCTAACGTCGTTACGACACCAATTGACATCTTTTCCAACAAAACTGCTTCTGCTCTAAATCGTTTTCAGGCATATGAAAGTGAAATGAGGTTTGACATTTTGCGTCTGTAGTTATTTTTTAAAACAATCTCATATATGATATGATTTAAGCGGGCATCTAGTAACTTGCTTTAGTTTAAAAAAATCATGAGTCAATTCACTTCTGCAATCGCTCAAAAAATCCCAATTGGGACATTTCTTGAGGAATTGCCTGATTGCTTTTTCAAAGGAAAAAAGGAAGAAGGACATGTAGGCTTTAGATAGGTAGATAAAAGGTTGGGACTTATTATGTACATTTCTCCTTCTTTAAGTGAATATGTAATCCTATGGAATAGTCCAAAAAACAAATAGAACAAAACCAGAAAAAAAAGCGATTCACCGATATTTGGATATTCCATCTAAAATATTCATAATGATTTTAGTAACTTGTAAATGTTTATTATTTTGTTTTATTATGAGACGATTTTACATTAAAATAAATGTAAGCAGAAGAAATTGGCTAGTTCATTCCAAATTCCATCCAAACTTCGAATGATCATGATTGAGACACATTTCTAACATTTATTAGCAGCTTATATTTTTCACCATTACTAATCGTAAGTATTTGAGTTTGACACAGGCCCTGCGACGTTTTTGAAATTGAGTAGTACCAGCTGATGTAATACACCACGGCAAAAAATAATTATAAGTGCCAGCTAGGTAACTAGCTAGGTAATTTTTGAGACAGGCTTACCGGTTGCCGCGTTTTCCTTTTCTTCTGACATGACGGTTTGAATTGAACCATTTTCTTCTCAATTTATTAGCCAATGTCTGCCAAATTGCTAATAATCGTAAAGCTAAAGTTTCCTTTCCTTCAAAAATTAAGAAGACTAGAATACATATTAAGCAAAGCGAAAGGTGAGTTATAAAAATCAAGTGAAATTCATCTAATCGAGCACATACATCATAGTCAAAATTACTAGATTCTAATTGACCTACAACGAATCTTAGCTTTGAAAGTTGGTCTTGGTATTGAATAACTGCTGCAAAAATATTTGTTTTATCCATTAAACTTAAATCAAATGTCCTGATTTGGTCAATATATCTGAATATATCGTCCCATTTCTCAAAGTACGATTGAATTCCTGCCTCATTTAGCGCAGAAATTCCCCTAAAGAGCTCTTCAGTATAAAAATGTTTTCCCTCATCTTCCCAAAGTTTCAAAATCCCTGAGATTTTTATAGTATTGGGTAGTTTGTAAATGGATCTTGAGCTAAATAACGTTAGCATAAGTCTCATGTTCGTAAGTTCATATTTACTTGAGATATAAATGAACCTTTCAGACGTCGAACACATATGCGGACTTTCTAACCAGTGTTTTGTATCATAGTCTAATAACTCCAGTNCCCAAAGTTTCAAAATCTCTGAGATTTTTATAGTATTGGGTAGTTTGTAAATGGATCTTGAGCTAAATAACGTTAGCATAAGTCTCATGTTCGTAAGTTCATATTTACTTGAAATATAAATGAACCTTTCAGACGTCGAACACATATGCGGACTTTCTAACCAGTGTTTTGTATCATAGTCTAATAACTCCAGTTCAAATGGTCGACAAACAATTGGTTTTGAATTACTAAGATTTAGAAATACCTCATAACGACTTATGGAGAGTAATGTGAAATGTGGCGCTAGCATACCATGCTTCATTATGTTTGACTCAAGTGACAATTTACTGTATTTGGTTTGCGCTAAAATATTCTTTAGGGACCGCCAATCAAAATCATCTACAATCACTGATAACGATTTTGATTCCACCAGTTTCAAAAGTTGAGCATCCGTATAAGGCAAACCTTTCGGATCTTCTCCAGCTGTCATGTCCGAGTACATTGAAAATCCGTAATAATTTCTTATGATGATTGTAGCAAATAGCCATATTAATATGATGTGGCGGCTTCTATTGACCCCACAGTTTTTGCCCACGACATCATCGCCTTGTTCGATTAGTGTGGAGAACAACCAGCACATCCATGTCAAGAAGACGCCACTACGGTTTAATTCCTGGCTAATTAGAGTACATGAAACTCCAATGACAAGGACAGCTAAACACGAAGCAAGCCAAATGTCCCAAGGAAGCGGTTTGAAAAATTTTCCAAAATCAACTGATATGGATCTAGCTGCTTCCTTCTGTCCAAGTACAATGACATATGGCAGTTCTGACCATCTTGATCCGCCTGATGAGTAGTAATGATACAATGGATCATATTGAGCGACAAAGTATGACTGGGGATGTCCGAGATTTACTGAAGTTAAGTCACACCTGCTGCAGTTTTTGCTCTGGTATGTTAGCCACGTTAGGCAGGCATTGAGGCTAAATCTGTGTATTGGAACATCTCTAACGATTTTTTGATTTAGGCGAGGACAATAGCTGCCAAATGAAGGTATGTAGCCACCTTTATTCCAAAAAAACTCATTCCAGTCCTGAAAATTAAGTTTGTCAAAAATATTACGAAGGCTACTCAAACTTACTGGTATTTCACCGGGGATCCGTTTTAGAACAAACGATGTTTTAGAAAGTCTCCAGCTTGACGTTTGTTTCGTGCAAACAAAACAAGGTGCGTAGATTCCATCTTTTACGAGAGTTATCACAAAAAATTTTGTAGATACAATATTTGGAGGAAGTATAACATGACTGGGTTCGAATTTGATTTCATTAGCGATTGCTATTGTGTATTGAGGTAATGTAATTGAAAGTGCGTATGGAACAAGTCTTTCACCTACATTAGTCATGTCTTCAAAAAACGATTGTGTCATATCGACAAATGGTTGGGTCTTAAATCGTACACCGGGGATCCGTTTTAGAACAAACGATGTTTTAGAAAGTCTCCAGCTTGACGTTTGTTTCGTGCAAACAAAACAAGGAGCGTAGATTTCATCTTTTACGAGAGTTATCGCAAAAAATTTTGTTGATGCAATATTTGGGGGAAGTATAACATGGCTTTCTTCGAATAGAACTTTATTAACGATTGCTATAGTGTAGTGAGGTAATGTAAATGAAAGTGCGTATGGAACAAGTCTTTCACCTACATTAGTCATGTCTTCAAAAAACGATTGTGTCATATCGACAAATGGTTGGGTCTTAAATCGTTCCATACTTTGAACAGAAGGCAAGATTAACAAAACTGTGCTTACTCCGCTGTATCTTTGTTTCCCAAATGTATGCAAGTAAGGGTGCAAATAGTGTTTGAGTAACCATTCTCTCTGTTCTGTCCAGGATTTTTTTAATCCCACACCCCAATCGTTAAAATACAAATTATGAGCAAATGCACCTTTGAAAGTTTCACTGGAAATTGTGTACGCATAATCAATTTCGTCGGATTCTTTAGCGTTGGGTAGTTGATGTTTTGCTATGAATACTGTGGAACGTTCAAGCATTTGAAAGCTTTTCGCCAAAACAGGGGTAAATGAAACTTTGGTTTGGAGCTGGACCATAGGTGTTTGCAGGAAAATTGCATTAATGAGACCAAGTAATTTAAAACACATCTTGAAACCGATTAATTTACAATGAAGTAATCTGCAACTATCTTCTTTTGTAGTCTTAAATTTAGAAAGTGAGCAAGTCTTTATATTATTCATGAATTATATTTCATTTTGAAAACAACATACAAACTTTCTTTTTTTGTATTAATGTAGTCGTAAAATAGTTTTTTTTAAAAACTATTCTTGTATTATTTTGCCCGAATTTGTAATTGAGGTTCTGCAGTCTTTAAAATACAGATTTTGTGCGAAAACACCTTACCAGTCGAAAGAGCGTTTAAGTCGACAAGAAGCAAGATGCTAGAATGTTCGTACTATTGTCTTAAATATAAGTAAAACGGGCATGGTGTTTTTAAGGATAATAAGCGGCGAGAAAGAAATTGATTTTTTTGAAACCAGCTTTTCAAGGTAAATACGTAGTTCCAGGGCTAGGTACTCAAACATAAATTGAACTTTATTAAGAACTTTATTAAGCCGTGTTAGGAAAAAGCTTGAAACAAGGAAATAAACCCACGCTATGCGTGCATGGGCTGTTTTAATTAAATAGACATAAAAAATTGTATTAAATATTCATTTGTAATATGCATTCTTCCGTGGGTGCTTTTTTATTATTCGAACGATCGGTGCGGAAAATCGTCTAATTTCTTAAAACAAACTTTTAACAAAAAATTAAATTGCTTGCCAAGGCTTGAGTGTATGCTCCACGTGTCGTAACATTAAATAAAAATATTGGGTTGGTCCGTTGGTCTTTCCTAGGTTTTATTTTTTTGGTTAGGACTGGAAGGACATACTTTCTTTAAAAAAATAAGTTGTTGTTTATATTTTAAATGTACGCATTATATAATCCTGCGTTAGCTAACTTGCTTGTCAAGCTGTTCATTACAACCTACATAATTCACGTCTAACTTATGCAGATCCTCTTTATGGCATACTTTAGTAAAAGTGTCGGTAAAATGAGACTTCGTTATTAAAAACTGATATTTTGTAGTGTGTAAGAACTTAGTCGACGATGCTAATGAATTTATATTTAATTTTTTCT
>JAHZMX010002860.1:0-22704 GCA_027743895.1 Seira musarum
ATGACGTTCCAAAACCCATTCTTTTTAACGGATAATAGTAACGAGCAGTTGCATTTGATACTTTCTTTCCCTACACTTGGGTAAGGATGTATTATGTTTTAAAAGAAACTCTATACTACCTCCTTTCTTAACTTTCCCCACATAAGGGAATGCAACGCAATATGGTGCAGGGAATATATGTTAAAGAGAGCTAGGAAAACCGCATTCAAACTAAAAATGATAAGACATTACAAAAGACTGGTTGCTCTTAAAATATTTTCTGCAAACTTTCTCTTTTGAGCTAAAAGTTCATTGATTATTATTTCACTCCCCAGTAAGGAAAATAGCCTGAAAACTTGAGTCTGGCTGAAAGAAAACTTCATTTTTTGCCACATCATTCACACAAAAGTTCAGCCAAACTTGCATTATAATACGCCCCTGCTTAACGGGGACGGGTTACTTGAGTGTTATTAAAATACGCGAAAAAAGTATTTTCATGTATTCCAGTTGAACTTCCGTATTACCCCCAACAATTGAAACCTTCTTTAACCGCACTCACGCTGGTTCATTCGTCCTGGTCGTGTTTGCGCAAAGTAGTTTATTTCACTTTGAACAGGAAAGCATAATCTCCTGACCAATGTATTTGAGCGGTAACTGTATAATATTGTTTCTCTTTCTCTATTAAGCCTACTTGTGAAACACGTTCCGTAATATGCAATGGAAATGAAAAATGAACTCCAGTGGCATGGCATGCAACACATTATACCTTGTTTTCATTCTAATCCTCCAATCTGCGATCTTTTGATCAGATTACATTAGCGTGGAACGATGTACCGAGTTTACCCGCCTCAAAATGGATAATAATATGCTTTCACAAGAAACAATGAGCAATATGTACCGGTCACCACCTCCTTTAGCTTTACGATTGTATTTGTAATTTAGATTACGCAAAAGGTTCATACGAGTGCAAATGTCGTAATCATATATTTTTTTGTCCAGCCCTAGCCACGAGGGAAAAAAGACGTTTTTTCCGTAACATTTATGCAGTTATAAAATAAGTATGTTATCTCATGTAATGGCGGTTGTAAGTAGTAATATGAATAAATATTATGATGATGATCACTATTGCCGTCATATCGTTCTCATAAAATATTCATCGTGGAGTTGAGGAGTACAAAGTATATAAGGTGTAATAATGTGTAGTAATTTTGAGTTTTTCCAGAGAGAAATGTAGAATGTTAAATGGGCTGTGTGTCCTCAAGTAAGAGATGTATACTTATATGTAGTTCACGGGAAGGATGTAATTTGCAATTCTAAGTGAAAGCGACATTTTTTTTCAGCAAAGGCCATATAGTCATAGTCGTGATGGGTGGGCATCAACGTATTTTGAGGCAATAACACTACAGGAACAATATGATTTTCCGCTCCCTAAACTCATCTAAATTATAACAAGGGCACAGCGAAAAGAAGGTCTCTTCAAAGGGTCTTGGATGAATTTACATTTTGCAACAAAAAAAAAATCGAATTTGGTCCATGCTCTCCATGCATTTCCCGTGGTTTCCTGTCTGTCATGAAAATTTAGTGGCATTTCTTTTTCATCCTTCTTTTGCATATGAAATGGTGTATTTACATCAATGGTTTCTGTCAGTGTTTTTTAAACTCTCAAAAGTTTGTAAAAATAGTTTATAACTATATATAACTGCAACTACATGTTATATAATACATAAACGTAGACAACTTACCCGCATCATGTTCAATGCTTCTGGGGAGTCAATGAGCACACAATGCAGTACATCAAGCATGCCGCTTCCTTCACCTGAAGCTTGGGAACCCAGTCTGCTGAACAACCAATTCAGCCGATTCACGTTTGCGAATTGAGCACAGTTTGTGTGGTTGCCTTTGATAATGGCAGCTGAAAACCGTGGGAGAAAGTAGAAAGTTTTTTATAAGAAACTTCCAGAGTGAAAATAAGGGATCTCATTGATAGATGCATAATTCAAAAGGAAACATTTTTTACCCAAAAGCTGGTAAAGGTATCCTGTAATCACTTCAAAGTTTTGACTAGCGTCACTTGCCAATGTAACAAGATATCCTCTTTCAGTTATTGTGTTGATGTTATCAATAGCTTCAAGCGTCAAATTCAAAATTCCTTCTTCTTGAAAGAGATCTTGGCGATTTCGTAGGGCACGAAGGCGATTTTGACGCTCCTCATGTTCTGTGGAGGGTTGTGAAAGCTGAGATTACTCGAAAGCCCATTTTTCATTCAAGTGACGTATTAAATTCAACTTTCTTGGTTTCATTGTTATTACCCATTTCATCTTCAGGTTGAGCAAAGTAATTGATCAAATCTTCCAGACACATGATCATCTCACAGAGATCAACTGCGCCAAAAAACTGATCTCTACTGCGATTTATTTGCAAAACTTCCAAAGCCCTGTTATCATCATAAATTTTTATGATGTGCATTTATTCTCACTGACATGCTATTATCTATAAAACAAGTTCCTTGAAATGGAGTAGAAAACATCTAGTTTGAGCATACTTGATAAATCTTGTGAAAAGAGAAGAACATTTCCTAATAACACGACCGGTACGTGACTCCTCCTCTTGACTTCTGCTGAACTCCAGACCATCGTCCATTTTTCCTTCCTCGTGAAGTATTGCTTGTTTCTCCTCCACCTTTCCCACACCTTTCTTTTTTGTTTCATACGCCTACATCAAATGTAAATTTTTTTCTTTTATTATTTATTCATCTCGCACACCACATTCACAATGTTGTATGGTAGCATTGTTTCAATGGTCATCAGCACACAATGTTTTGGAAAAGCATGAAAACTACTCTAATTTAATTTAATGTAAACTCGCACCATCTGGTTACGATCATTCCCACCGTGTGTTTCCCATCAGGTTTTCGTTTGTTTGTTTGTTTGAAAGACCAGATTAATTATTTTGTTAGCATCATTTGCATAATAATAAACATCATGAAACTGATCTGTACAGAAAATGTGATTAGTGCGATATGCTTACTGCCTAGCATGCGAAATTAAGACCGATGGATAATGATTAGTTTTATACGGAGAACTATGCTGATTTCTAAGTTTTAGGTACTAAAAGTGATACTAGGAAAAATCTTTCATCCAATTCGTTTTCTAGATTTGCCGCAGATACAATTTTACAAATTTGAAAGAAACCCTTTGCATCATTTTACATTTTCTATTTTGATTGGCAATACTCGCACACTGTTCGTAGAGCCGCTTCCAACTCCAATCCAAAGGAAATCATTCTGTGTATGCGTGTACTGCACTGAAATGAGCAAATCGTTTGAAACAACATCCATTGTTTGTTGAGAAGGAACTTTGTAAGCAAAATTAAACTTTGTAAGCAAAATTGAAATTGACAATTTTCATGGGCCTGGAAGTTACTTTCAGAGAGAACAGGATTATTCATGGAAATTGTTTGACATTGCATTGGATTGTTCGTTCACCTTTCCGTTTCCATACGCAAAAATTGCATGCTCAATACTGAACTGTTTTCCATATTTTCCTACTAAAAATGCGAATAGAAAGTGTTCCTCACACATACATTCCACGATTGAGCTATCATTATACAGGTTACATGCTTTCTGCTTTAGACAGCTTGCTGCGGATAAAAAGTTTTGTTTGCATGCCCAACATCTAATTTTTGTTGGAATCCTTTTCTAGTTTTCTTCAGAGAAAGTGGATTTGCATTGCATCAAGTTACTTTTATAGAATCAAAGTACTTATTTTACATTGCACTACAGTCAAGCTTCTTTCCTGGATTGTGCAAATCTATGGAGGACTTTTCTATTTTATTCTCGTACCTGAGACATTTACACTTTTAAGCGTTGTTTGTGCTTTTGTATTTCGATGCAGTTGCTGGGAATAATGCGATATAGTATTGCGGTAAGACAAACAAAAGCTCATCGTGATCGTTGTGCGAAGTGAAGTTGAAGACATAGTCCTTTTGTAAAATATTCTATGCTTACCCTGTACGAAAGCCATAAACCAGTCTCCATGTGTTGAACGATTACGGTCGTGTCACCGTATTTTATGAGAGGGCTCCCTATTACTTCCAGATCCTTGTCTTCCAGTTGAGCTCTCTGATCATCTTTCTCTTCTCGAAGGTAAAAAGCGGTTGAGGCGAGCGTCGCGTCATTTCTAAAGTTTTTTATATCATAAAAAGCATTATGGTAAAATGTCTTTAGGAGGATCCCTTAAGTACGCAATTATCATTATTAGAATCACTCTAACCAAACCATGTTCCAAAGAAATTTGGATGGTGAAATTAATTTATAGTCTTAATGGGTAATAATTATAATTTTAAAGGTCAAATTTTTAATACCGGTGAACTAGGATAAGGTCGTTACTGTCATTTACACCAAGATAGCGGCCTGAAGTGATATGTCTTATTCTCAAAGGATGCTGAAAGACAACAACAATAAATTTTAAAAACATTGACATTCTGTAGTACATGAAAAGGTCTGCAATAAATCAGTAATAATAATAATAATAATAATAAAACATCATTTAAAAATCGTTTACAAAGTCTTATGGTCGAGAAAGCGAAATCCATTTTAATAAAAAACGGTCAGATTTGGATTGAAATTAAAATTACCATCCAATTGATAAAGCCTCCTGCCCACTTTGTCCTCGCAAGCTCCAGCCTCCATAACGAGCGTGCTTGGCTGACTACGTCTCCTCCTTCGTATACGACAATGCTGGAAGCGGGATAATATAAAGGCAAAAAGTTAGAAAGCAGTAGGGATCTCGCATCTTGATGAATTAATATGAAATAAAAGGGTTTTCCTATTTTAGAAGAGCAATCAGAAGAATTGCTCGTGGTGTCCCAGATTCTTTGCATATCTCCCTGATTGCGTAACTCGAAAAGTATTTTTTTCATTTTCTGCTAGTGCATTGTAAGAAAATGAAAGAAATATTTATTCAGAGCTTTTAGTAGTGTACATACTTTCCTTCTGGAGTTTCATTCCACGTGGGTGGGATGGTTAGGCATTCGTCTCCACCGTGAAAGAACCTAAGGACCTCGCCACCGAACACGCAACCTATTAATGAGAAAATATAAAACGTTCTAGGGTATTTCTGGATGTGCCACGGAATATGAACCAAGCTTCTTTATCTTGTCTGAGAAAGTCTAATGGGGAAACTTGCATAATTTCGTGAAACCTAACATACGTAATTTCTTATCGAGAAAACCCAACTGACTTGACTTTCATGCATCTTTGGGATTGCCTAGCCCAGCATTTTTTTCCCACTTTACATTCAATAAAAAAAGTTTTGAAAGACGAGAATACTCAATTCCACTGCTTGCATTTTTGTTAGCTTTTTGATGGAAAAAGTTATTTCTTAGACGTTTATATTTTATGAAAAGAGGATGCTTGCTTCAAGGATTCGGTATTTTGAATGTTTCATAATATTCTCTAACTTTAAACTTCTAAAAGAATTAGTTGAAGAGTTAAAAATTGCTGAGATATGGGGGCATACCTATACTTCTCATAAAATAATAATTACGAAGACTCCAATGCAATGCACGTTTGAATCATTTTGAGCGCAACATTAAAACATAGATGCAAAAAATTCTTAGAAGACTGTGTTTGGAAAGGAATACAAAAAAATTGCGTACGACGCTAGTTGACTTCCTCTTTTCTAGCTCGTTCTCATGCAAGCGCCTCTTTTCTTCTCATAGCCCTCCAGAGAAAATTTTTTTTCTTAGAACATGGATTGGCACTATGGAATGCCAGGTTAAACAGTGGTGAATAATAGATTCTTTTCATCTTCATAAGCTTTGAACGAAGCAAGTGTTGAACATAATGTTCTTCTCATTTAGACTAAACTGGATTCGTTTTGTTCGTGCAAAACTTTAAGCCATGGATGAAACTTTTTTTATCTTCTTCTGGGGTTATTGATATTCCGGAGTTTTTCTTTTTTTCCGCAGTTGTACTAATTCTTTTGTGGGCTTAATGTTTTAGCCTACAATTGTTTTTAACATTTTTTTTTTTACAAAAGATTAAAATATTTTTCGTACCACATGTATGCGAACTACAAAAATGTAATGTAAATGTTACAGAACAGCAAAACTACAAATGGGTGGCTCAAAGAAAAAAATTTCCATTATCTTGGCACCGAATTTCCAGAGGCTATTTTATGAAAACCAATAAACAAACAAGTAGCAAAAAATGTTTTAATTCTCCATAATGCCATATATACAAGTTTATTTTGAGTCTACTGCATAGCATAAATGAATATGAGTATAGTCCTGAGTTATCACTATCCCACAAATTCCAGTCGTGTGAATCCACCAAAAAGCTTTTTTGGCATGGTCTCGAAAAGCAACAAAGAAAACGTATTGACTAAATGGTTAATAAAAAAGTCCCATTTAAGGATTATCAGTACATACAAACAGCATAAACTAAAGAAATGAGCGTACATCATGAATAAATAGCAAGAAGACAATTTTCGTCACCTTTTTTGGAGAAAATAAATACATGAATATATAGACTTCAAACACTATGAAGTTACAAAGTTTTATAAAGTTTTTGCATTTAGAGTTGGTTTTTTTTTTGCGCTCGTAACCACAGTTCGTAGTCTAATGTTATATGAATACTATTTGCGCCATTTCTTCTATGAATTTGAAGATTTTGTATTCGAACACCCTTTCATGAATAGCTCATTGTATGCGTTGAATCGCACATAAAAGCTGTATTACTCTGAGGGGAAAATATAAGCAACCTTTTCGCCTATCTTCATGGGTAATCTTCTTTTGTTATGTCGTCTGTCTCCATTTTCCCATGACATGCCTATGAGATAAATCTACTTTGCTCGTGAAAGCCAAGCCATGAAGTGCTGTACTATTACTACCTACCACTATATTTATACTTGTTTTGTCAATAATTGCTTTTCCTTTGAGTTGTACGAGTTGCGTGTAAAGTACGATAAAACTCTTTTCTCTGTCACGATTTTCCTTTCCACTAGTCCTAGTGCATGCACTGCAATTTTAGCCCAGCTTTGAGTAACACAACTCTCAAATAATCCACTCTGACGAACAAATAATAAGAAACGGCTAATTTGGCAATAAGCATAGAAAGCACTTCATTCCATTTTCATAGAGCCACTTTACACACAAATACCATACAGCACCATCATCATCGTCACTGTCATAGCCATAGCTTAGTTAGTTTGGCGCAAAAGCCAGCTTTTGGAAAAAAAATGTCATTATTCGTAACATCAAAACTCAAAATGAATTTATGTTCTTCAAAAAATATACTTTTGTATAAATGACTATAATAATATTATGATAATGTCATTTGATCTATGAGAAAAAAAGAAAATGGTATGTCAATGCCAACAAAATGCCTATTCGAAGCAAGTTTACCGTATCATTTCAATTATAATTCTTTCCGGATATTAGGTACATTCATTTTTTCTTACCAACAAACTTGAGTCGACTGAGTCCAGTTCCAAACGGTTGCACAGACCAGTGCGTCACGTGGAACGAGGCATTCACAATCATTTGATCCCCTTCGCGAACGGATTGCTGTTGCCAAAAAATATATATACGTAACTTAAGATGGACGAAATACTTCTTGACAAATAAGTAATAAAATGTATGAGTATGGAGCCGTGAATCTTCGAAGATATTTCGCGTCATTGAATAATCCTCTCATATTTCTTGTCAAATCTATGCTACATACCGAGAATGTTTTCCAAAAGAAAGTGCATCATGCACTTCCCTTTCACATTAAATGCGAAGGTTTGGCTGGTTGGTGATATTTGTAGCACAACTGCTCAAAAAAATTTATTGCGTGGTGGCATCTTTCCCAGTATATCTTTTGGATTTTGAGCATTCGTACAAAGAACATAAATGATAGCGTGCTTTCGCCCAAAACTTGAAGATAAAATTATGAGCTCTTGTGGGAGAAGTGCAGTACGCCGCCTTCCATTTGTCTTATTTCGTAAGCCCAGTATAACTTGATTGTGACTGAGTACTGCTTACCAGATATCTCTCGGTGGCAACAGAGACCAGGATCAGATCATCACCGACACGAACTTTCTCACCTTCTGAGCGTTGCTTAGAAGCAGGATGGACGGTCCACCAGCAAGCCTCACCTAGTTTCGTATGGAAAGCATGCATCAGATAAAGGATCACGAGAGAAATCAGATATGAAATGGTTTTTGTGCTCGTAGGAGACTTGAAAGTAACTTTCCCTAAAATGCAGACTTTTATGTGAACCTACGTACGTTGCTCCAGCAATGAATGGATTTTATCTTAGCTCCATGGTCTGGTGAGTTGCTTAGAAGCAGGATGGACGGTCCACCAGCAAGCCTCACCTAGTTTTGTATGGAAAGCATGCATCAGATAAAGGATCACGAGAGAAATCAGATATGAAATGGTTTTTGTGCTCGTAGGAGATTTGAAAGTAACTTTCCCTAAAATGCAGACTTTTATGTGAACCTACGTACGTTGCTCCAGCAATGAATGGATTTTATCTTAGCTCCATGGTCTACTAGTGGTACCTACACACATTCATATTTTTCCTGGGTGAAACGAAAGCATTTTCCTTGAGTGAACTACTGGTATATTGAGCACGTGTATTTCGTTCCTGAAATAGAAATACCGTTACTTGCCATTCTTTTTCGTTACTGACCACATAGCATCTCTCTTCTCTCTCGTGTGGGGTTGTCGAAGTTGGACTGAAGCCTAAACGCTAATGTCTAAAGACTACATTGACTGACGTAAACAGGCATTTTCATAAATCTTACAAGAACAGATCAATTCGGATATAAAGGTGTCAGAAAAGGATTTCCTTGGAGCGTTGTCTATTTCTTCATTGTCTCTTTTTTAATAAATTAGATATAGAAGAAATGTATTTTTTTCTTGTGTTTTCTTTTCTTAAGAAAAACAATATTAGCACCAATGCTGAAGAATTAGGAAGAAACTAATCATTTTGTAATTTTTGCAGTTTATCACAACAGTCTGATTCTCCTGAAAAGTTTCATTCTAATAAAAGTTTATCATTTCGGATATTTACGGAAAGAATTAATTGCTGCAGATGTGATCCATTAATATTAATTAAAGGCATGTTTGAAGTCAGAAAACAAAATGGACATTTGCCTTTTCATTCATTAACGTCTGTGGTGTGGTGTTCGTAGTCTTTTAAACTTTCTTTCAAAGGCCACTGGCCTTTTCAATGTACTAATTGTAAGTAAAAAATACCTTGTGAATGCTCTTGGAGACCAACGTCAAACGCGAGTTTGTCATTTCCAGAAGTGGTTGAAAGACAGGCCAGGTACTGAAAAAAAGCATTGCAAATTTATTCTTTTTACAATTCAACTCGACGAAATCGCATTTAAAAAGTGGAATAAAGCAAAAATGTTTTCATTATTAATGCACGAACTCAATTCTTCAAACAAAATTGAAAGGCTGAACGAACATTATGAATCATCCCATGATGATTTTCTAGTTCAAATTGAACTCTTTGTGTGTGCTTTAGTGTTCTTAGCAAGCTAGTTAACAGAATCAAACTTTCCATCTCTGAAGTCTGAGTTGATGCAGTCGAAAAAGCCCCAAAACAATAAAGCCATCTTTTTCATGGATTAGGATTCAGAAAATTTTTCATCGAGTCAAGTCGCCAGTTCTAAAATTAAATTTAGAATTGAATTGCAAATAACATATATTTTTTTCCGAAAGCTTAGTCAGAGACAGTCTCTAGCTTTTTCTCACAATAATGTCTGCGTAATGTAGCGCAGCGTTTAAAAGCAATCTGAAATCCCTGAACATCCTTTCATGTTAAAAAAAACTTTAAGCAAATAACTTTAAAAGTTTTTAAGCATCAGAGCTCAGAGTCAGCAAGTTTTTGTGCTATTTCTATTTTGAAATCGGAAAACTGCTTCTGTTCGTTTGAAGTCGTTACTCTTGCTTAACTTTGATAAGACAATACTGGCCTTCTGGAATGGCGTTTAATAGGCTTTATTTTAAAAGCTAAGAAGAGGACAAGCAAGACATTGCTGTAGTAACACTGCATGAGAACACCGGATGTATGACAAAAATACATATTTACGCTTCGTCAGACCAGGACTGACTGCCGTTTTTTTCTGTTGCAAAATACTTACATCAGATGCGCTAATGTGTGTATGTGACTACTGATGCCATTTTACGCTTTTACTCTCCCATTCTATCGCATTCACTTGGCTTCCTTCGGTTTTGGCATCTGTTGGCACACATTTTATTTTTTTGTCTACTCAAATTCTCAAAAGCTTTACTCCTTCGTGGTGTCGAGAAAAGGGGAGAAGGTATGCACTGTAAAAGCGAACCTCTCCACCTCTCATTTTTGCAATGTTCATTGGAACTAATCGTTAGGACTCTGTTCAACTTTCAGAGAATGTTAAGATTTCAAGGGAAACTAAGCTTTATAAAGTTTAGAGCTTACAAAACACTTAAATGAGAAGTAGTCAACTTACCATATTGCTATTTTGATGTCTGAGAAGAATAGCATTGCCGTATAGCAAAGTTCGGTGTCCGGATCCAGTGCCTTTGCCCTATATTCATAAAATTTTAGGTATGCTTTTATATCAGCCTATAGCGAAAAAAGCGCGCAAGAGGTGGACCATTCATAAAAAATGAATTATTGCAAAATTCTTCTATATAGAAATTCAACAGCGTAAATTATTAGACAAGTAAGTCTGCTGAGGCTTTTCACTCGTCGACTAGCTTGTGCTCGCTTCGTTCATTATTTGCTACGTCTAATTGCACAAAAACAAGTTGACGGCTACGGCTACTACAGATATTTCATTCAGCTCCACTGCTAATAATACAGCTACTTTCGCCAAATTGAGACATTTTATTATACTATTACATACGATGTTCGCATAAAAACATTTTACATTCTATTCAATCCATTCATTCATACGGAGTTCGTGATTTCCAGTTGTAAAAAGAAAGTATGGATGTGTCAAGCACAATCAACCAATTATTTTTAATCCTGACAAAGATAGAGGGACGCAAAACGGTGCTATTAGTTTGGCAGAATAATAACGTTACTGGTAAAAATATTAAATACAGTTGTTTCTGCATGACATAACGACAGGCAGTCCGTGACATTCACTTTTTGCGAGCACCATTTTACATACTTTCAGCTTTTAAGAATGAATCTTCTTAAATTGCTTATCTACCTACCCTAAATACTTAAGGTCCGATGCGAATATAACATTTCCAAAGTACCACAATCACTAACTACTTGGCATTTACCAAACAGGTTCAAAATAAGGTTTTCTGACATAAATATCTACTCACACAACAACGGCTGTCCATTTGAATTTTCAAATGCACCTGTGCAAACATCAATGCTCTAACTACAGTGTAAATGAAAGGGAAAACTTTGTGTCCAGAATATTTTGCGCGATAACTACAGAGTGTAAGGAAGTGATAGTCGAACAAGGTCAAAATGGGAAAAGAAATAAATCATGATTTTTTTAAGCTTAAAAGAATCTTTGAACCAATTAGTTCTAATCTTCATTGATATGTATCTGACTTTTAAAAAATAAAAGTTCAAAATAAGGTTTTCTGACATAAATATCTACTCACACAACAACGGCTGTCCATTTGAATTTTCAAATGCACCTGTGCGAACATCAATGCTCTAAATACAGTGTAAATGAAAGGGAAAACTTTGTGTCCAGAATATTTTGCCCGATAACTACAGAGTGTAAGGAAGTGATGGACGAACAAGGTCAAAATGGGAAAAGAAATAAATCATGATTTTTTTAAGCTTAAAAGAATCTTTGAACCAATTAGTTTTAATCTTCATTGATATGTATCTGACTTTTAAAAAATAAAATGTTTATTTTTTGGAGCTGTTCATTCTGGTTTGGTGGAGATCATTAAACAATTGGAAATCGTCGAGGGGTAACAAGATATTAGTCAAGTATGCACAAATACGCTTAAATGTTTATGATTTGATACAAAAAAAACCTTCAGTAAGGATCAAACACTGGCTTTAAAAAGTTAATAGTATTTCTAGGGGATTTTTGGAGACATTCCCGTTCAAATGGTAAGACTTTTTCACTTCAAGGGAAACACGTGGAGAAAGATTGCAGTAGTCTAGTCGAGCAAAACTTTGTAATCTCTGGAGTGAAAGTAGAGACAGTGCATGTTCATAGGCGTTTGGAATCATATTATTCAAGAAAAAGTTACAACTTGGCATAGTTTCCAAACTACGATTCAGTTCATTATGATGATTCAAGACACAAGAAGGGTAGAGCAAAGGTGAAAAAGACAGACGGTGATTCAGAAAACATAATGTGAAAGAAAGACAATCTACCAGATGAAATTGCTCAATACGGTACAAACACTCAAATCCCAATCCCGTTTGGATCAAAGATTATAATGATTGTAAGTATAAATACTTGGATACTTGACCATTACCCGCGCCTTTATACCTCCCTGCATGTCGACCAAGTAAAGTGGGGATGAAAGAAGAAAAGTGTTTTACACAGAAAAAACTTTTACTTACTACGGACTCGTTTCCCTGAAACGTAAAATGGCAAAACTTTCTTTCAGTATGCTGACAAACAAACAGTAATGATTGAACTTTTTATTTCCTCAACTTAATATTTAATAAAAGGTTATTTTTTGGGCAAATCACATAGTATAGTCCAAAATTATTCTTTCAATCGTTTTTCATTACCCATGGAACGGAAAATTAAATAAAAATAATAATGGATTTCCTATCAATAAAATTGAATATTGGTGAGATAAAATCTAACAGATTTTAGTTCAGAGTCTATAATTTAGTTGGAAGGAAGGAAAGTAGTGCTTGTAAGTTCACGAATAAAATTCGACAAGAATTATACACGGATACGTATCATCACTACCACATAAATCTTATTAAGGCAAATATAGAAGGGTTCCTCCTCACATTAAAGTGGTTAGACTACAACTACAAGTACAAAACTACTACTACTACTAGTACTACTACTAATGTACAACAGATAACAAGGGAAATGCTGTTAAACGAACAAGATGTAATTTTATTTGTGTTAAGCGGAGTAAATTAACGAACAAAAAAAATCTAGTTCAAAAAAGCGAAATACCTACGTTGGAGAAAGTGTCATCGAAGAAAGGAGGATATGTATGTCAAAAAATAGTCTCCTCAAAAAACAACTTCAAGTACAAAATGTACTTAATTCGAGGAAATTCAATTCGCTTGTGAAAGTACTACCTTTGGCCTTCTTTATCTAGAATGTTGAAGATTTATGCAAGGAGAAAATCTAATTTTGCTAATGCATTACCGTCTCGGAAGCGGCAGCTGTCACTAATTCCTGCAAGGCCCGGACAGAAAGAGCTTGCTCTATCACGAACACACATTGCGTCAAGTCTGGTGGGTTGTTCTATAAGAAGAAATTCTTTGTATTTCGACTTTATGTTAAACACTTGAGTATGCATTTTCCGGAGGTTTACTTTGCCTAACCAGGCATGAAGGCAATAGCGAAGCAGCTTACCTTATCTGCGATATTTTCCAGGAAGCAGTGACGATTTCCAAATCCTTCGGCGGCAAGGCCCACTCGTTCACCGGTAGCGCCGGTGACGAGACAGACCATGTCTTCCTAAAAAACAAGAGGACAATGAATTTTAGTCACAATGTCAACTGACTTAATTAAATGCTGCAACGACAACAAGCTATCACTGTCCTTCCACAAATCAAGGATACAGGAGGAGTGTGTTCATGGCACATTGCTGACAAATGCTGAGACCTTGACCCCTCATTTGCAAAAATTTCTTGTGCACATTATTCTTGTCTTCTGATTTATTATTATGCGTTTTCATGGCATATAAATATTTAAGAATAATATACTTTTGCTGAGTGTGTATTTTAATACAACACGGTCATAATTATTTGCGGAGCTTTGAGTGCAACATAAACAACTCAAATATTTGCAATCGCAAAGCATTGTCTACAGGCATTTGTAAAAGATTGCTTCTTAAGTATGACTGTCCTGGACAATTGAAAGCCAGTTCAAGTTTTTCTTGTACGTATCATCCCATTCTTGCTTCCCCGAATTGAGTAATATTTTGTATTTGGCATTTGTTTCTTTTACTATCTCCTTTGAGAGTTGTGGAGTGAACCAAGTCAGGCAGTTCAAGATTAGCCTTCGCCACTACAATTTTTATCTACGGAAAGGTTCATGAAGTCGAAGATATAAAGTAGAGATTTGAAGAAGGAAGGATTGCTGCAACGAATGCGAATGTTTTTCGCATTCAATTGTGTTACGGTACATTTCACTTTCTTTTTTTTATGTTTTTATCTGATGTGAATAGTCAATAGTCAGTAACATCGCCATCGCCATGTGTGCCCATAGTTCTAAATTTCTAGAATAAAAGACTAAAATCGATGTCATCACAAACCGGAGTTTCTGGAATCTGAGTTTATTTATTTATCTAGCTGTTATCTGTACAATTCAATTCAATATTTTTCTTTTAATCTGTACAACAATGTGTTTTAATGAAAAATACGAAAAACGTTTTCATACAAATGATACAAGTTCAAAGTCCTTGGCTTTATTGTGCAAAAAACGTTTGGATTGCTCGATGAAATTGAGCGATAGCATTTCATTACAATCGAGTTTCCAATCTGGTGTCTAGAGACAGATAAATGTGAGATTGATCACGAGAGACCAAATCAAGATGTTAGTGGATGTTAGGAACTTTCAGGAAATAGCTCCATCTCAATATAGATCAGATAGATCTGATGCTTTCGCTGCATGTTCCCTTACGAGATTTTGGGGCCGAACTCTTGAATTGATTGAATGATATACATACATTGTTTTTCATATCTCGCTGCTTAAAAATTCTATTTAAAAATAGGTACATTTTTTAAAAAGTCAATCTATAATAACAAAATGAATAATAAAAATGCCATTGTGGTAGGCGAAACGTCTGTATTCTAAGCTTTATAGTCTTCAACGTCAAGCGACTTTATAACATTTGTATTTTTTGTATGCGCGGAGTCACTAAATCTTGTAACTATGGTCCATTTCAAGTGCATTGAATCATTACATTTACTAGTGCAGGTAAGCAAGTTCATTTGAGAGCGATAAAATTCCTCAAGAGTTTCTCATTTCAATTTCACCTGCCCTTGGTGTGACTCTTTGTTGTAAGTTGTTTTTATGTAATTCGTATGGTGTTTCACTTTTCGTTACGGTGGTTTTTTAAATCTCAGAATAAAGAATTTCACAGCTAACCAAAATGGTTTACCCCAACCCAACTAAAGCCGTTTGGTTATGTGTGTGGCTATGACATTAAAGTGTCACGGCTACGAATGAGTTGCCGAATTAAAACTTGGAGTTTCTCCAGCTTACTTACTTACTTCCTTTTGAATGCCAAATACGCTTTACTATTAAGAACGAACGAAGGTTGAATTTCTTTGAAGAATCTGTATAGAAATAATAAGGCATAATGGGCATGCTGGTAACTAGAGAATAGATACAACCGACAAAAATCCAATGGGACGGTTGAAGATTACACAAAAAAAAACAATAAGCAATATCATCGACCTTCTATCTTATAATTCATATGCCATATGACAATAAGAAAACTTTAGCGCATTTGAAGAAAGCAAGTCATACGAAAGAAGAAGAAGAGTGTTCCCAACAACAAGGTTATCTGCAAGATATCAAAATTGTTCAACATCCATAGCAGTGCGTTATAAAAGTGTGAGCATTCACAGACAGACATGGTTTTTGTTTGAAACGCCAGTAGAGTTTGGAAAACTAACCTAGACTTAAAATGAAGAAAATAAAGAACGTCGAGAACAAAAAAAATGTAAGAAAGTAGTAGAGCTAATTTGATTTTCTTTAAACGAAAGAATACCTTATCCTCAGTAAATGTTTTAAAAGATTGTACAAATGTAAAAGTTTGCACAAACAAAAAAAACTTTGCGAAGAGAATTGAATATTTGATTATCACAGTTTGTCAAGTCTTTTGTGAATACACTCTATTCTGTGTGAGTTTCTGGCACTGGCACGCCAAGAAACTTTGGGAAAAGTTGGTAAAGCATATTTCATGCATATGACATTTAAAACAACGCGTGGTAAGCGGTTTGACCAGAGAAAGTAACGTTCCCTTTCCTATTGAATTTGCATTTTCACGACCAGGTGAATCTAACTGGTTGTCCATTTGCCGGATTTACGTAAATGATAAGAGAAAATACGATATAAATGACACCGGTATAATAGTGTGTATGTATGCGTGTGGCTGATCGATTTTGTAAATTTCCTTTTCCCTTCAATCAAAACCGATGGTTTGAAGAGGCGAGCTACAAAGTAGTATTTTGTAGTTTGCTTGCGTGCCTCCCTCCGTCATGTCAGTTGGTCGTCGATGTATAGATTGTCTTGAATGACAACATTACAAGAAAGACTAGTTCAGTTTTCTCCTCTTAAAACAAATCAATTTCCACCGAAAAAAATGCCATATTGGCGTAACTCCCAAAGCCAAACCAAACTTATGAAAACCAATCTCAATTCGTTTGTAGCGTGTGCTTTGTTTAAAAGAACTATACATAAAATTGTATTTCCCAGGGAAAACGAGGTTTTCTTTTAGCTTGTTTGGAAACCAGTATTTTCATTAATGTCCATTTAAAATGAAACGAACCACTTACCGTCCGAAGAAATGAAACGTCATCTTGCTCCGAACCTCCTTCCGTATCACCCATATTTGCAAGGTCTAGTTTTGCTCTTTATTGAGCCTTTAACCTACGTGTACCTTTTCGCACTGAAAACGAAATATCCTCTCACATCAGGCATCCAACCAAATTTTTTTCCAGTTTCGTTAATGAGATTTGAGTGATTTATTTTATTGATCTTTTACTCCAAATTTATTTTTTCACTTTTGTTCTACTTCACTATATTATGCTGTGTGAGCTATTTTCAGCATCAAGCTGAGTCTTTTTTTCATGTCGAAATTCGAACTTTCACAGCTATATGCTTAGACAAGAAAACAGTGTTGAGTTATCCCGCACCGCAAAATGCGAAGGTTCCTTCTAATCAGTTTCCTGAGCAGCTTCACTCGCTTCTCTATGAATCACCATCCATCCAAAGATTTCCTGTTTCTTTCTTCAAAAAAGGGACTATCTCAAGCTTTCGCATCGCTTCCAAATGAAAAAAGGTTTATTTTTTGCAGGGATTGAGGCAGACTCGACTGGGGCTACTTACAACATTTCGTAAGAGGTGAAGCACACAAAGACTGAACGGGTTATTACAGTTAATAAAAAAAGATGAAAGCTACATGGTTCGTTCGATGATGATTGCGTCGGACACTCTCTCCAGCAATGAAATGTGAAGATAAAGGCCAGTATTATTTAGAAGTTCTTTGCAAGCTCTGTAACTCTTTTCAAATAATTTAAAAGGAATCGATGGGCATTTAAAATGGGTTTTAAAAATGACGTTACAATTAAGTTATGTTGACTTTAAAAATGCGTGCATGAAAAACGTGTTGAATACTTAATGATTCTACGAATTCCGTCGATTCCCAACAAAAATACTGCTTGATAGATTCACACTTTTTTTAAACTTTGAGCACGATGAATCAACGCTATTTTCCACCACTATTATTTTGAAAAGCACACACTCAAGAAGATAGGGGGACAAGCACACATTCACTCTCTGATTCCTGACGACAAAGCAATAAGACAAGACCGGAATAGTTATATCGTCATCATCAACACTATCTCCTCTCTCTCGCACTACACATTGAAACTATCACGCAACACTTTTTTCGAGCTGCTAAATAGGGACGAGGTGCCACTTTTTCCTGGGGTAGAGGATCTTTTCAGAGGAATTTTTTTACGGAAAATTTATTTCCTGCTCTGGCTGCGAGGAGAAGACCGACAGCCCGTACGTTCAGAAGCGGAGCTAACCCCGCACTGCCGCATTTCTTTTGGAAGAAAGGCGATGTAAATGTGAGCTGAAATCCTCGGGAAGTCTTTTTCCCTTTGGTTTTACACCATTTTCATTCTCTCTACACAGTTCCTTCAGCAGGTCTCTCTCCTCACCATTTTGTCGGTTTCTCAAGTCAGTAATGTTTTTGTTATACTATGGATCTTGCAAACCATGCATTTTGGATTTTTCTCTCCTGTTTTCCCTTCACTCTTTATTTTGCAAAAGTTTTTTGTGTATAGAATGAAGAAGTTCCGGTATATAATGCAATGTCGCATGAAAGACGTTAAAAAAAGATTCTGCTAAAATGTACAACGAATTTGCAAAGAAAATGCATATCAAGAACTTAAACATCCTACATGGGTTACACCTGAGTATGATACTTTATAACTGCTTTCGTTTGCATGCTTTTAAAATTACACAATATAGCGCATTCTATGCAAGTATTTGCAGTTGTCTGATTTACTGCCAATTAGAAACTAAGTGTAGGAATAGGAGTTCAAATTGATGCATATTGACTTTAAATGGCTTCGTTGCTGTTGGAATTACAGAACAACGAAATTGTCCCAAAAACTCTTCCTCATATTTTGTCAAATAAGACACTGTTAGAATGTCAGTTTGTAATTTAATTAGACATATTTTTAAAAGTTTTTAAAATAGCATATTTTCACAAAAATCTACGTATGAGAAATACTACAGAGTGCATAATTCCCTTTAATGACTCTGCAAAGTATGTAGACAAGTGTTCTTCAATGCATAGATATTGTTAATGTCGCATAAATCATTGCTCAATTAACCAAGGAAAACGCAGGGGTTTAATTTTAAAATAAATTGAATAAGAAATTCTTATTTATTTTGTTATTACAGCATCACCAATGTTGACAAAATGTTACAATATGAAATTCATTATTAAGTTCAGTTCTTAACAAACCACAACATTGACGACATTCACCTCATAAAATACAATATTGATTAGCCAAATTTCAGCATGAATGCATGGAGAACTCTATGCAATAAAGTAATAATAATTATTATTATGAGTACGAGTAGACTTAGTCCTCATGGATGTTGCTTTCCTTCATTATTTATTTATAGAAATTATTTTCTATTCTTTAAAAAGTTGAAGGTTCTAAGTTAATTTCCTATCAAAACATGCAACTAAGAACGTACTTATACAATTCAAATCAGATTAATATTTTGTTTTAAAATTAAAACTTACACATTATTTTTCTAAACGTAAAATCAAAAAAATTCAATGCAACTTAGCACGAAAATAATACTTAGCTGATGAAAATTTTACTTGAATTTCAATACGCCATCCTAGTTAACGCCATGAGGACTAAGTATGACTTGGCCAACGGAAAACATTATAGAAAGAATAATATATAATGTGCTTAGGTTTATTGAACCAAATACTTAAAAACGTATACTGGTTCAGTTTCGATCAGTGGCCCTTAATTTCTCTTCCACTGCATCCATAGCCGCTTCCGAAGCATCGGTCGCCTAAAATTAAAAATAAATGTCATAAAAAATTAAGATTACAGAAATAAAGAAAGCATTTTGAAAATACTGAATATATATGCTTACTTGGATGTATTTCTGAACTCCAACCAATGACTTCTTTAGCGCATCAAAGCTGGAAGAGTACAACATCTTCTTTTTGACTTTAGCAGTATCGGGACACCAGAGCATAAGGAACAACTTCTGTTTCTTGGAAGCCTAAACAAAGAAAATTTATACATGAATATATTAAACCTGACAAATGAAATTCATGACATCGTTACGTCTTATGATATGTGTCGCAATTTAAAAACGACAGCAAGGTTGTGACTGATTATTTTATCGACGTTTATACCTCAGAGGTTCCTTGACATTGATGGGTATACTCGAAGTCAAAGAGTCCATACCGACATTCTCCACTTCCACCCTTTTGTAGATCTTCCAGGAATGCGTCATAAGCCGCGTCACGAGGTCCTGTAAGAAGTACAAAAACACGAACTGTTATTTTGAAAATTGAACAGAAGCAGACCTTCTACTTTACTAATATACTACGTAACTTCCCTAATAACATCCAAACATTTTTGGTATTCAAAGTACTCCATAAATAACTAACAATTATGAAACAAAATCATCAGCTGCCTGTCTACATTTACTAAATTTCAAATAAATACTAAGAAAGTCAGTAAAAAAATACAGCGAAGACATGCACCCTCATCTTTTATTGTCACTGTACGCCCTAATCCTAGGAACTGCTTGCTAATATAAAAAACAGCAATAGCAAGGCACAAAACCATTTTCCTTAATTAAAATACTCAATACCGACAGTATTCGTACAATCATAGATTTCAAATTTAATCGTAATCAGTAATTATATACATACTTTGTTAGGCAGCTACTGGATATTTGTATTCATAATAAAATTGTTTCAAAATTCAAGTCATGTTTAGCCATTTGACCTTAACTTACCTACAACTTCAACATCAATTTGTTTTTCATCTTTAATGAAAAAGACGACATAGCGGTACTTCTTATCCTTTTTGATCTCCTCATAAGTGGTCTTACAAACGTCTGATACAGTGACACCAGATGCCTGAAAAACGCACAAAAATAAGCATTTTTGTATACATGAAAGGCTAAAAGTAGCAGCAGACGTTACAACTGTGAAGTTATTTTTGAAAATATTGTCCGTCCGTAACCCATATAAAGTACATGAACATGCTCTCACGTTTCATCTCATCTGCATCTTCTTATCTTTTCATCTTTTTCGTTTAACTTTTTCTTTTCCCAACCGTGCCAACATCTTGCATACATGGAAAACACATCTAGTAACATCATCATCTTTTTTAAAATATAGAAAACACGATCATGATCATCATAGTTCCCGTCATCCGTGGCGTATTACTACTACCGGTGGCGACTGTCTCATATAACGCAAATAATAATATATATTTTTATGCTTATGCTCCTCTGTCTATGTATATGTCTATACACTCATATCTCTAGCAGAGCTAAACTTTTTTCAAAACATGCAAAACGCAAAAGAACGCAAGGATCATGATTGTTTCCTCCACTCATAGATGCTCGCTACTGCTCCTGCCACAAAAATAATGCAAGACGAAATCTTCTTCAGTTAAATGTTCCTAAACACCCCAGTCTCAACTGCATTGCAATTCCCTATCTGGTGATCTGTATGTCTCTCCCTCTTCTAGCTCCACCACCACCTATGAAACATCAAGAATGGGATATGGATTGGGATAGTTGGATTACGTGCAACTCGCTCCATGCCCTAATGTAACTATTATCATCTTGCATGTATCTTTGACTGAAGATAACCACCACCATTCTTTTCCTTCTAACTTTTCGACGCGAACTGCATGCAGCACACAATATTGCATAATGTTTTAAAAGCGTACTCCGTACAACTTTCAATGCCCTAATATACGGTTCGACAAATCTTTGGTTCATAGTAAAAAAAGTGCTCAGATTGAAGGAAAACGGATACGACATCATCGCCTCTTTAATATATGACTGCACTAGTATTTCACACATTTTCATGTACAAAAAAGAACTACCGCAACACACATCCGCTCTTTTTTCCTATTTCACAGCAAAGAAATGTCCCCAAATTATAAAGCGTAAAGCAAAGTGCTTGCTTGAGTTGAAAAGGGACATCGATAAACTGGACCGGCTTAAAAGTCTTTTCCATAACCAAATATATACATGCAATTTTTAAATGAGGTGATGATGGCATACTTCTCATATAATTCATAATTTAGCAAAGGGTAATTATAAGGATTTCATAAGAATTATTATTGAGTTTAGCATTAAAGATAAAACTTCAACACTGCTTCTAAAACGCTTATGTACACATATCAATGATTTTTGAGATAATAAGATTCACGGAATGGAATTTGTCAAAGTAACTTAACAAATGATCAATGATTACCTCACCGGGCATGCGAATGATTTATGATCGTAGATTAGACAAAGACCCTCTTGATCTCTCTTAATCAGAACGCGTCACAAACTCCAGCAACTTGTGCTTAGTCATGCATAGTCAGTCATCCACCCATACTCAAAAGTTAAATGAACTAAACTTGTTCATAAATGTCAAATCTCACATTTTGTTGAATGAAACGCATTGACGCATTTATAAAATCAAAGTAATTTAATCACTAATCAATTTTTAAATTTGGTAATTGTCCACGTACCATTTTGAGCGTACATCCAACAGCTTCCTCACGCAGCAGCAACAATGAACTTCCTTATTGTTATCCTATCCACAGAACAGTAGATTTATAACTGCAAAAATGTAAAAACACCACAGCTTAATGTTTTGCACAAAATAACTGACAATCACATAACTGTTTTCCTAGCTTTCAAAATACAGAAAAGTAATTTAATCATGACATAAAATATTCTTTGAAGATGACTATGCAGATGGATTTGAAGCCTTCTTTGCTACTGTATCATCATCATCATTCACACAAAAATGCATTTTGGTATTTTGAGTGAAGTGTTTACAAAAAAAGTGATACTTATATACAAAGGTCTTTTAAAATTTAAACGGCATTTGCACTATTTGCAGTGATCATGATCATCATCGCGCACAAACGTCTACAAAAAGATAAAACTATACTTTAAAAAAATGCCTAAGCAGTGACCTAACGATATTGTTCCGTATTGCACCGAACATACATACTTCATACTTGACTAACTACCGGATGACGGCTCTCTCGAATATTTCTTCACAAAAATCGCT
>JAHZMX010002861.1:0-11745 GCA_027743895.1 Seira musarum
TCAATTAAAAAATTGTTTCTTTCAAAAAAAGTGGAAAGAATGATGTAAAGGGGTCAATAAAGTGTTCAGGTTCAGCTTTAGTTTAATTAATTTATTAATTTGCTAAAAAATACTACTTACCCTTCAAAATATAATTAAGCGCAATTCATTGTATGTATTCCTGTTTTTACCTTATAATATTGATATTAAGTTTTTTTGTTCATTGGGTTGTGATTATGAAATGATAAACTAAAATTTTGATTTGGGTTTAATGACCCTGCCTTATCCACTGGAATGGATTTTGGCATGACAGAGATGAAAGGGGAACGTTGTGGAAATGGAGGTGATGTCATTGGCCGTAGACGGGAGCGCGACCGAGTATTAAGGAAGGTCGTATTTATGACAGGCGAGCTGGTATCATACTGACTGCCAGATAAACTTTTTTGATGAGCAACAACTTCAAAAAATCGAATAATTACTTATGTCTTGTTTTAAGTAAAGTTCCTATACATTTTATTTCCCGTTGCTTTTGGATAAGTTATTTTGACAAGTTTATTTTCTTTTGCTTTTCTATCCTAATGTGGATTTACGCAAATTGGTTCAGAAAACAGACATGAATAGAGTATGCGATAACTAAATGATGTCTTACAGACAAAAATAAAAAAAATAAATTGTAAATGCAATAAATAAAAATATCAGTAGCCACTTGAGACAAATACGATTTATTTTGCATATTTTTAATAGATGGAATGATTTCAAAGTGATAAGCTGCATGTCCACAATTGTTTCAGATAACATGCTTGGGTATTTATTTTTTCTCTTCGCATTTTACAGAATTTCCGGACATATTCGGCATTACCTGAACATTCATATAAATACGAAAACATTTAACAGCCAACGTATCTATTCAAAATTGATGGATATAAATTAAGCTAAGTAAATTCAGGTATTTGTATAACTTCAACGGTTAAGGCATCTAACGGCATTAGATTAGTATTGCAATGGAAAAGTGAATGGTTCATATTCATGGGGAAGGAGGTAGATTTCTAAGGCGTTTGTAATGTACATACATACATTCTAATAATTACAATTCGAATTCCTGTTTTTGTTCCTATTCAAAATTAACAAACGATAAATACAATATCGTTCCATAATTATGGAATTTTAAGTAGGTAATTATAGTAGAATTTAAAGTAGAATTAATAAATAAAAAGGTACGTCCCTCTTCCTTCTGATGTAGGCGATCCGAAGAAAGCGTCGGTTAAAAGATTTGTAACTTGAAGGCTAAATTCATTGAACATGAAGGTACTCAAAATACTTTTTCTGATTTATATTTAATTTAAAGTTCATTAATGTTCATATGCTTTAGTTTTTTCATGGATTTGGTCGTTGCTTCTAGAGGCAGAGCCTCCAGTTTTGCTGGTCTACGTATCGAATTCATCTCTGGTGAGCTGAGAAAGCCGTTCATTGTACTGCCAGCTACAATGGAATTTTCAAACGCACATTATTAATACACATACGCCTATGTTCAAAGTCTACATTTAACTTTGTTAGTTGTAAAGTTAGGTCTGTAGACTTACCTGAACCCCAGCCATTCTGCACTGGTGAAGGTCCCCAGGAATGATGATTAGGTTGAACTTTGTTTGTACTGAACCCATTAATTAAGTTATGGTTAGTATTATTATTGTTCGCCCAACTCGAGAAAATATTTCCATTTGAGCCGTTCACTTTGTGAGCAAAATCTATATTAAGAGATAGGTATCGTTAAAAAGCGAGCACAACTGGAATCAAATTTTTAAGTAATGCGTGATTTTTAGCTGCGTGGACAAAGGTACAGCAATAAGTAGTAGTGGTTGTGAAGCAAATGAATTAAAATTATGCATGTAGGCCTCAATGAAAAGTATAGCTTAAGACAAATTTATTTCTATGCTGCTAGGCCCACTTTTACATTTGCTTTGCCAGCGACATTTCACTTATCATTCATATTAATAATGACCGTGCAATACTGTACCCATACCCTTCCACTTACTGATGACTCGGTTCGCATCCTGTTGAGCTTGGATGAGCAATTCGGTTGCTCGCTTGGGTTTGAAATAGTTCTCCGCAAAGTCATCATTATCATTTGCTTCAAATTTCTAAGAAAAAGTGAAACAAAATTGTTTTGTGACGAACATAAAAGAAACGAAGCATTTTGTTGTTCGAATCTGCAAAACCTTAATTAAAACGCTATCGCTTTTGTGAGTATCCATATTATCCTCTTGGTCTATGCTTAAACTGGCTGGGGCAGTCCGAGACGGAACACGATTCGTACTAACGGCATTTTTCAGGTTGTTCGCGGTCATTATTGCAATACCTGTCAAAAACACAATTCATTTTTGAAACAGACTGTCCCTATCCTCATAATCCATGGAGGATTTATGTATATCAAAGTATCAAATCTCGTAAAACACAAAAAGAGAGTTTAGCCCATTTCTAAATTATTATAATGCACACGTAAATACAAATATTTCATTGCGGTCCTTAGTTCCATTGATGATGTTATTAGAATTAAAAGTGCTAAAAGTCATGCTACATACAGATATGTGGTACGAAATATATTTGTTTCTTAATTGTTCCAGTGTACGTAAATACATTTTATTTGCATATGTAACCTTGCACTTGACTTGAATACTAATTAGTAAGTAAGTTCATTAGTTATTACAAGAAATTACACTTAAAGCGTCCCATCTGCTGCCACAAACTTATATACAAATTTTAAACGAAATTAAGACAAGACAAAGACTGACCTGCAGGAGGTAACTTCGTCTTGACCATGCTTAACTCTGGAAGTTTCCAACGCTGTGTTTCGTCACTCCATACGGCTTCGGATTTGATGCCATCAATATTGCTGGAGAAAATATTCATTGGGTATTAATAAATGCATCGTAATTTGCTATAGTTTCGCTCTTTATTTAAAAAACTCACCTGTAATTACAATCTTTCCTAATTGTCGGTTGGATTTTATCGAGTATTCCTTGCAGTAATTTGAGTTGCTGGTCCTGCCTCCGTATCGTTTCCAGATAGTCAGTCCGATCATTCTGGAACTCACTGTACAGGTCAGAAATTTCCCTTTCCAAAGCCCGGATCTAAATGAACGAAATTTTTGAAATAAGCGGATTCCAAAAATTGATTTTATTATACGGGTAGATACAATAGTAGCAGAAGTAAATGCAATACTTAACAAACCTTTTGTTTGGATTTCTTCAGAGCATCAGTCTTTGCTCTGAGCTCCTCCTGAATATTATCATAGGCCTTAATGAGAAGACTGTCATCATCATCGGATTTGTTGATTGCCTCAGCCAGTTTTGATCTTCTTTCGGCGGCTTTCTTCTTTTTCATGAGCTTTTCCTTGAGTTCCTTATCATGGGCTCTTTCACCACCCACCATATTCTCCTCAATTTCTTGGAGCCTTCAAAAACAGACGAAATTGAAAATGTCAACAATTTAAATGAGAAATTTCGTGTTCAATTTCTTTACATATTGACACCAATTTTTTTTTAAATTCAATAAAAAGCAGAATAAAATGTATAAATAATAATGAATTTTTAAACATCAAAATAAATAAATGCAAAAATAATGAATGAATTTTTCGACCCAGTCTTTAATTACCTAGCGAGAGCTTCTTGCTGTTCCGGACTGAGGTCCCCATTTTGCGCCGTTGTTCCACTTCCGGTTCCTCCACCAACCACACTCGGACTGATTGTTCCGGACGCTCTTCGACTCAGCATCCCAGCAGTAGGAACACTCAACACATTCTGCTGGTCCTGTTTTTCCTCTTGAATTTTGTTCAGCTCTTGTTCGTATTGATGTCTAAGATTTTCTACATCCGCTTGTAGTCTAGCGTGACCTTGTTTCTCGGCCTCGTAGCTTTTCCGCAGTTGCTGCAACTGCTGCTCATACTCCTGTCTGATTTTTTCTCTCTCCGCCTCCAGATCCTCTTCATTGTGATTTTGGAAGTTTTGCTGTTGCTGCTGAATGTGAGGAGGTATGGTCATGGATGATTGCTGCTTTTCTAAAAGTTCTTGACTTAAATCTGAAATATAAGGCCAACGCAGGTAAGCAAAGTTATCAGTTTCTCAATTGTCCAACGCAAAAAAATCTCAAAACCTTAGCTTTTGAAATACGTACATACTACTGCACTGCAGAAAGGTCGGCACATTGCTATTAAAAACTAACTTCTAATTGGCACTTATTTTTCGCGCGCTGGTTGAAGGTTCTTGAATCCTAAAAGTGTGTGGACTTTATATTTTTCCATTTGCCTCTCTATCAAAGTCCACTTCCATCCTTAGAAACATACTTCAACTATTCAACTTTCGAAAATTATTTTTGTAATGTACAAAGTTTTATCGAATTTTGACTTATTGTACCATAGCTTATACCAAAATGTAGGAAACCCATTGTAATTGTCGGTTTCGATTTAGACACAAGCGAAAAAGTTTTTTAGGTCCAGAAAACTTTATCCAGTAATGAATGAAATGAACCGTTATGGGCTTCCAAAACTTGCAACAATGTATTCGTACAAAACTGTTTTCTCATACTCTTGTCCGAATGCTTAAGACTGGTGTTTTGCAGTAATCTTTGTTTGAGTCAGCATTTTCATTTTCTAAAAGAAGTTTTAATGCAATGTATTTACCAATGAAATGACAATAAAAATCCGAGTATGGTTTTCTGGATTTGATTCTTGCAGGTCAATTATTGCTCGATTTTACTGGAATCTTATGGTCTATGCCTAAGTTAGAGGCGATTTTTTGTGTTCTTTGTTTGCTAACAGGCAAAAAGGTATTTTTATTGCTATTTTTTGGGACAAAATATGTAATTTTAATAATGTAAATTAGACATAATTTCTTTACCGCTGCAATAACTGCCTTTATAATTGGTAGAAAATGAGAATCTGTGTATTGTATTGAAATTCAAGCGGAATTTCAACCGACTTTCAGGCATCAGTATTATCAGATAAACTATGGTTGAACTAAATATTTATGTACAAGGCAAAGAATTACTACTTGTCCTTGTTATTGTTAGAAAATCATTGCACTTTATTAATTTCGAAATTGCAATTTGTACTCTTCGTTTTAAACCTACTCCTGTGATGTGCTCCAGATATGAGTTTTTCATTTTATTTGTCCCAATTACAACCTATTCTTCTTCCTGATTAATCTGAATCCTTACAGTCACATTCATCCACAGGAAACGAATTCTTTTGATCCAATTCATGACTCAGGTGCTCTCAGACTGAACTGAAATGAAATGAAAATTACCGAAGGCATCTATCACTTTCACCATTCATTTCCTCTTCCTCCAGCCTGGCATGGTTTTGGCTTAACCTAGCATTCCTTTCATTCAAGCCGATGCAATGCACACTTTCATTTTTTGTGCGTGACATACTTTACTTTTTCCAGCCCAAAAATTACATTTTTCTGGAACGACTTTATTTTCGTTATCAAAGCCAATCTATTTCAGCCCACAAACAGCAAAAGTGCTTTTTTTAAGGGAAATTACGCCTAAAAATAGTGATTCCTACTCTCGGCATCATTAGCGATTCTGTCACTTCACTTGAACTAGAGCATGAAATTCTTCGACTACTTACTCAATCTTCCATCCGTTTGGTTAATGTCAATTTACAAACCAGATAAATGCACTCGTCGTAAGTGTACGTAACGTAAAGAATTACTCAAGTATTTTAGTTTTATTTTATGAACAGTACAAATATGTAATTAAGAAAAGAATAGATGAATGAAGAATTTGTTAGAATGTACATAATTTAATCTGCATAACGGATTATAACTGAAACATTTAAATTGTGGATGATTTAATTCTTGAACAAAATGCAAAATAACCATTTAGATTCTGCAGTAAATCTTCGTGTTGAGCATTTTGCTACTGACCACATAGCATACTGGAACAAAAAATCTGAAACGTTTCACCATAAGATCGAAACAAAATACCTACATAGAAACGTATTCAAGAATTTCGAACTTGAACATAACTCTAACTCGAATCATGATTTTTTGCCCTATACTGCTACGAGTTGCAAGTAACAAAGCTCCAGTTTAATCCTCGCAAAATAAAATGAAAATGTTCCCATTCCCACACCGTTTCCATTCAATTCGTTCTCTTCCAATTCATCAAGGTATCAGGTAGCCCCATGAATGCATTACACAAAGAATCAGCAAATTGACTCGAACTCCAACTCGGCTTGTCATTTTTCCACTCCAATTTTATTGTTCATTTTGTCTAAAAAGCAGAGGAGAAGTAGGCCACCTCTGCAATGTGAAGTTGAAGGCTAATCTATCAAGCATTATCCATCCACTCCACAAAAATGCACGAAGAAAGTGTAAACACTATACAAACCGAGCAAAGTAAAATTCACGTTTTTTACCGTCCTTCATTCGGTTCAATTGGGAAATGTTTTTCTCAACACTCGCCATCAGTTTGCTCTAGTCTAAAGGCTTGGTGTGGCTCATGCAAAATGAACCGGTCTGCATCCTATACTAAAGTGTTCGTAGTCTTGTCTTTACATTGTTTTTTGAAGGTATAGTGTCCTTCCGCTTCTTGAGCACGAAGCAGACCACCACACCGCACCATTTTTATTGATGATTCGAATGACTGACAAGACAAACATGGAAGGCTTTCTCCCAGAAAAAATACTCATGGATGCTTGCAAACATTTCATTACCAAAACTAATGGCAAGTTTCCGTTAGATGTTAGTATGCCTTGAAATGTACTGATAGTGAGATACAAAAATAATGCCGATATTTGTATTGCTGACACCGCAAACTTCATTTTTGATGGTATGCATGGATCAGAACCATGTGTCGTGCTCATTTCATTTTAACCTATCAAGGTTTCTGAGCTTAGCTAGATAAAATTAAGAATAATTAAACAATCACATAATACTCCAACAGTCCAACGCTTGTAGTATCTTTAAGTAAAACAGGAAATATTTTCACAGATACACTTCAAGAAGTTAAATTTATTACAACTACAGCTATGCTTTGTGGTTTATATATTTTGGTCGTAATGAAGAGTGAAAGCCGGGTTATTAAGAAATTCATTCTACCGGAACACTAGTCAAAACACACACCTAAAATTTTAAACGCCACTGTCTTCACAACATTATTTTTAAGCAACATAATTTCGACTTTGACTACACGAAGATTTGATAATCTCAATTTTTAACTATTATTGTGTCGATTAACTAAAAATTATTTAGTAAATCTAAATGCCTTTGTTCATTGTATGAGAAAATACGGTAATTTTCGTGTTATTAAAACGTCCAGTAGAGATTGTCTAATGATGAACCTACTCCATTTACTCTTTCACTTAGGATAGTATAATGTGAATGTGCATGATTATAAGGTACGTACCCCATCCATTCATGCATTATATGCCGTTATCATGCATCATATCGTCCATATGTCTGAGCTCGTATAAAGATTTCGATTTTCATTTTGAAAAGTTCAACGCTTTACTTTTCGCATTATAAAAAGAAATCGATACATACTCGATTGCTATATACGGTAAACAAAAATATGCTTTGTTCTGCCAATCTTTTTTCTCGGAAGTGCACAACCGAGCGATAGTCTATGAGATTTATTTATTGAAGCATAGCCATTGCCATTCTGCATTCAAAAAAATGTTTTTTGCGTCTAATTCAATGGAAGAAAGTCATTTCTTTTCATCTTTCTCTTTTTGCACATAGTTTTTACTAAACTTTATAGTACAAAACCGTTTGATTGTTTGCGAAAAGTTATTACTATTACATACCTCAGGCCTAAGATTTCCATTGTCATGATTCATGAATAGAACATAAGAATGCATTTTCATGGTCAAAAGAAGACTAGAAGAAGAGGTTTAATAAAGTTTATAACAGCCTACTAGATAGCCACCTATGCTCCGCTTGGAACATAGTGGGTTCACTCCAGGAGTGCCACTCGATCCTTAATGAGTTCCCTCTGGGAAAAGTAACACCAGCATGTCGATAGAAGGACAAACCTGTTCATTTATTCTTTCCACTAATGGACTGCTACAAACTATTGTCCAGTGGTTTCCTACTACAACTATGACTCATCTAATGACAACAATAGAATAGGGAATGGAATAATCTCATACAAAAATATCGTTTCTGGTAAGAAATTTCTGAATTTCATTGAATGTGAATTCGTAATTGTAGTAAAAACGTGACCGTAGAATGTAGCTTTCGAAGTTTGGTCAACAATACCAATATGTACTTATTTCGGCCGTTTACGATAGAACTGATTTTCCGATCATTCGGCATTGTAACTTTAAGTTATGTCTTTGAAAATTCGAAACAAACAGATATAAAAGGATTTATTCTGTTATTTTGATTGGACAGTGAAAATTATAAAGGGGACTTTCCACTTTTATAAATCAAGTAGAGGCACAACATGTCCTTCATTAATACCGATCTATTTTTGTCACAATCTAAATTGTCAATTTTGCTAGTTTTTGAGGTAAGCAATATTTTCTTTACTTTTTGAGCATTATCAATTCTACTGTAACGCTGCATTTTAAAGTATGAACAATGTAAAAATGACGAGAAACAATATTTTAGCTATTGATTTGGATCTGCCTTGCCTGGATCTAATATTCCCAAAGTTGAATCGTAGGGTATTATGTTTCAATTCGGAACAATAGCCGTGGCCACGCAAAAAAATGAACTCTGGAAAACACATTTTTCTTTTTTGGAAATATATTTTTTGACCAAGCGAAACATTTTTTTAAGTTCAGACATCAATTTCGGAGAAGAATAAAAGATTCAAGGTTTTCTGAGTTTAGCCATGAACATGACTACGACTATGACTAATAAACTTCGAATATATTTTTTGCGTTCTTTGCTTCACTTCTATTCTCCTTCAGTTGACTGGACTGAAGTTATTTGGAAAAGGTATTATAATTTATTCAGGGAAGAGCGGAAGGACGACGGTCGATTGCCATAATAGTAATCAAATTAGGTGTACCTAGCGGGCATGCCCAAGCCATAAATCGTCAAAGAGTCTTTCTCATTTTTTATTTCATTGGCAAAACAAGTCATTTATTTTTGCATAAGTCATTTGAAGGTGACCTTGATTGGATATGGGATATTACCTGCGACGTAAACCCCACGATCAGGATTCTCCTTCAGGTCCAATTTTCGTTTACAATCTTTTCCTAGCAGGTCCCTTATTTCTTCATTGTAAATCTCAAGGTATGAGGCATGAACCAGGTACTTGATGCTATCTGAAGTTTCGATGGACTCGAAGACGTGTTCAAAGGCACGAGGGATGATCCCTTTATTCGGGGTAGAGTCCGAGACCCCCTGCATGGTAAACGACTTTCCACATCCGGTTTGGCCATAAGCAAACACGGTGGCGTTGTAACCCTCCAAAACCCCCTAGAAGGTGAAAATAAAATATGAAATGACAGGTGTCACATTATTGTTCGAACTTTACATAATCCGCGACATCAACATCGTCATCACCATTTCTTTTCATCAAAGTTTTTGAGCGAACGTCAATGTCAACATTTGCCACCATCACCATTGACAATCACTCCAAGCCACTCTGACTCAAGTGCCTTTCTCCTAGGCTTAATGTGTATGTCCACAGTCTATTAGTAACTAACTTGTGTACATTTGCATTTTTCTTCAAAATCAAAAAAAAAAAATCGTTTGCCCTTGATTTGCCCTTTAAGCTTTTACATCGATATTGTTCGATACTATATGAATCAAATATGATTGGTTTGGATCGTTATGCTATAATAGGTGGTCTACCCACAATATACTGTTTTCGCGAATAATCGTTCTTTGGATGGGAAAAAATACAATATTGTGTTGGATGGTATTGTATTATAGTCTCCCCAAAACTATAATGTAGTAACGCATAGAAAGACATTTAATTTTAAATGACTATATCGCTCATCTAATGGTATGGTTGGGCTCGCTTTTTTGTTCAATGCTTTTGTATAAGCGATACGAACCCCGTAGAAAAATTGCCAGCTTTTTGGAGAGAATGACGTAAACAATAAAAAGGAATTAAACGGGGAGTGGTATTAAGTATTTTTACGGGGGTTTTATGAAACTGAAAAGGCTCATGTCATGCTTACGATTCAGACGAGTTTTGTTCCAACAGAAAATATTGGTTCGCGCCATATTGGATTGAAAAAAGACAAGAGCATATCGATGAATTGGCGATGATAGCTTTGTATGACGTTATCAATCAATCAGGGAAATATACTGGCATGCCCGTATGATCAATAGATTTGTGGGAGGAAAATGGTTCATGTCCCCAGTAAAGCAGTCTTCGATTTATAGCGGTCTCTCTCTCTCTCTCGTTTCAAGCATTTAATTAGGTATAGCAACTACTATAATTAGAAGAAATTCATACAGTGTATTTCAAATTATTTGACAATAAGTAAAAATTAAAGAGTTTTTAACAATTCTCATCTTTTTGTACATTTGTAAGGTAGGTGTGGCATAGGGAGCTGCACGTTGCAAAGGAATTCTTGCAAAAATGCTTGCAAGAGTTTGCAAAAATGTTTTCTGAGGGAATGCAGCTTTTTTCTAAAAACATCCTATCACTTTCACTTTTATTTGAACGCATATAAAGAATTTATGGAAAGGTTCATCATAAATATTTATGTACCTATTCTATTCTAGGGAAAGTTGGATTATTGGAAAATATCATTGTTATTTCGTTATTGGCTGCTGTTTCGTAAATATTTTTTTCAATTTTACGCGATTCGACCCTCCTCTTAAATGCCAGCAGGAGTCAATACGATGGTTTTGGCGTAGGTACTTTAATAGTTTTTAAAAATTGAAATTTGAATGTCTAGTTTAAAGTTGGTAAACATAAACAAAAGTTTATTCCTTATATGCAAGACCATGATTTAGTGTAATGACCAGACATATGCCAGCTTTACCTTAATAATCCATGGAGCCTTGTTAATACTTGAAGCCAATACTTAGGTAAGTAAATGAGGTACTTTTGTAGACTTTCCTTCCTTTTACCGGAATAGATAAATAAATACAGGGTACTGACTATCTGGAATTCCAGGATGCTTTCACGATCACTATTTATTATTTACATACAGCGACTACATCACCTTCCTTGTACCGGAATAGATAAATAAATACAGGGTACTGACTATCTGGAATTCCAGGATGCTTTCACGATCACTATTTATTATTTACATACAGCGACTACATCGTTGTCGCCGTTGTCATTGTTTTCATTTACGGACTATTTATAAGAGCTTATACCATGTCCACATTGCATTGATTGTCAAATCTCAAAACACTGAACGGAGATGGGCAAGCAAGGATTTGTACCGTTATAATTGATCCGTCGTTCGCAAATACAGGTACTGATGCAATTTAAGCAGGCAATTTGCCGTGGCTAAATAACGGATTGCCAAAATTTGCACTAATGCTCGTAGTCATATAAAAGATATCGTCATAAATTGACGAATTATTTTTTCTAGATATGAGAACGATGAGTAATTGTTTATCACTTTGGCGTGAACCTTGAAAAACATTTTGATGCAAAAATTGTAGTGGTAGTATTAATTAGTTTTAAGACCCAAGCTTTGTCGCACAGTTGAGGATATCTGTCATTTCGAGCATTGGTTTTATACATACATATCAATGTAATAAAAAAGCAATTAAACGTGTAATGAATCCGAACAACTGCACGAACTGTGATCTATTCCTTTCCATCTTTCATTTG
>JAHZMX010002862.1:0-21703 GCA_027743895.1 Seira musarum
TTTCCCAGTTCATTCATTGGCCATGGTAATCCACTAATTTTCGTAGCAGCAACCTTTAATGCAGAGCTAAAACATTTACTACATTCAAGATCCGGTAGAAAATATCATCAGCTTACGACGTAAGGGACGTTTATGATAGTAATTTTATCCATCAGACTATAGTTTCCGGATAACTCCGGCTCAAATTGATAGCTCAGGTATTCACTGTAAGTTGCTGTATCTTCGACATTGTCATGGACAAGATTTACTTTAGTTTTATTCTCCGTAAATATATAGGGTCCAATTTCTTTGAACTTTGGCAGTTCTCCTCTAATTATTTCGTCGGCATTTGTAACGTTGAACACATAAACTTTGAAGTAAACTGGAAACGACGGATGAATCCACGCGTCATAAAAATGCTTATTTATTGATGGTGATAATGCAAATCTCTAAAATAAATTAATAGCGTTAAGACTTAGTAACATATAAAACTTAACATTGAGATGGCTACAATTGTTCGAAGATTTACTTAGTAGTCTTTAAACCATTTTAATCGGCAAAATAGGTTGAATCAGTTTTACTTACGTCTAAAATTTGTCGTTTGGTAATCTCGGGAACCAAAATCCATCCAATAACTGTCGAAAGTACTAATGGAATAAGCCCATACACAGCAAGATATGGCCACTTTAATTTGTTAGTTACTTTAGAGTTGGGAACATTTCGTATAAATTTTTCATTTCGTGAAAGTAAAAGTTCTGTATTTGCTTCTTTGTTTAACGGAACACATATTTTTGTCGAAACTTTGGTTAACTCTTTTAAATCAGAACCCATTTTTTATGTTTGGTTTGACTACGGACCTCAAATAAACCTACTAAGAATGTTTTCTTCGTAGTAATAATTTACACTCCATCAGTGAGTCCAAACAAGAACTGCGTGGCTTAAATCTGTTTCACTTTTATATTTAGACTCAGGCATATTTTATTTTGTAAGATTAACAACATTGCAACTTGTTTTGTTACGCCGTTCAAGGACAATAAGCACGTCAACTAAATGACTTGATGATTGAGACGATGTTCCTAATGAAATGCGTGAGAAACAATTTTCGAACTTCTCTTCCGCTTTTACCTATTATTTGCACTATGAAATTTACAAATTAAATAAACTGAAAATGACATTTTGTTAAAGCCGTCATTGATAAATCAACGGCGACACCGATCAAAAGTTTGACCGCCCAAACAAATAATATTTTTTCTTTGAATTATTTGCAATATTTTCAAATCAATCGAAATTTAGGCTGTTTTAACTACTTTTGCCTTCCTTTATTCATTAATACCCACATATTTTAAATAAAAGTAATTAAAATTGTTTGCGTCATCAAGCTAATTCTATCATTCACTTACCAATGTGGGAATGTTTTTCCAATCTTACCTCTCAATCTTTCCTTCTCATCTCAGAATGGTTCGCTTGGCAAATCACCTACATTAACCCATGGTGTGATAAATTTGTTGGTTTCTCTTCTTCATAATAAAGTCATCATACTAAACGTGGGCGTCACACCACTTCTGTGTTGATTCTTTGAAATTGTAAATTATGGCTTTGATGTTTACTTCATTTGCAGCTTTAAAGTAGCGGTGGGTTAACCAAGGGCTAATAAAATCAACAAGTAATAATACCACCAGTAGATAATAATACCACCAATAATAATACCAGTAGATTAAGCCCCATTACACATAAAAACACAAAAATATGTTTTTTTCTACCAAAACTGCTTTGCCTTATCTGCTGGAGTATTTTCTTGATATGTGCTTCAAATTCAAATGTTCGATTTTACTTTTGGCGTACCTGAAATAACAAAATTCAGTGAGAATTTGCGTGAGTTGTTGAGAGGTAATTAAATACTGGTGTTCTGGATAACAACGAAATAAAAGGAAAAAAAACACAACTTTTGTCCCAAAGAAAATGCGTCCAGATGTTTTTGTTCAACTTCAAAGAAAACTGTCGATAACCTTGCAGTCGAAAAATAAATTTAGTAATGCCGAAATCAATTTACCGAAAATTATTAATTTATTTTTATTTATTACACGTTTCTTAGAGTAAATGCATTTTATAATGCATATAATAATGGTTGCTACTACAACTATTAATTCAAGCAGATGTTGATTAATTTTCATCCGATGAACCTAACCCCATGGCTGTCTACAAGAATTTCATCCGATCAAGGGTTTAGTGTTTATCCTAACCTAAGAATTAAAGAAGAACAATTTTGTTCCTGAATCCTATAGTATTACGCTTTAGTATAGACCCGAATTGCATTAAATTCATATTGGCCAACTTCTGTTTCGATCAATAGTTTAGCCATTATTGCAGTATAAAATGCAGCATGGTAGTGCCTGATGTAATCATATCTGCGACTTACAGGATTAATAAGTGAAGACCGCCGAATAAGTTTTGGTTAAAATCCTTCAAGTCAGCGCCAACTGCATTTGACAAGTACTCCTGTGTAATGTCAGCACGAGGGTTAGGCTCTCTAAATTTTCCATTTCCTCCTCTTCATAAACATACACTTTCCGCTTTCATTGTTTAGACATCTTATATTAATAAGAGGTAATAAAATAAGTAGTTCAGTTAATCGCTACGCGTAAAAAAACTGCTATCGAGATAAAGGTGAAGCAATATTCTGGAGTCATAAGACTGATCTTCGGAGTTTTGAGATACCGACTGGTTTTACTTGTTTGAGGTATGTGGGTTTTTGGTGCTTTAATACTATCACATTTGTAATTATGGACAAGTCCATTATGCTCTTTTCTGTATATGGTTAGAAAATCTCCTGCAAACTAAAGCATGGTGTGCTTGCAAGTTTATCATTTAAGCTATGAAGAAATACCTCATATCAAAATTAAAATGACTCTTTATCTATCTTCTAGTCTCTTAGCGGATACTTATTTTCGCAATTTAGAATTACGAGATGTCGTTCTAAATTAAATCATTCGAAACCAATATCAGATGATGGTATCACGGATTTTGCCACTTGGACATTTGTCACTTGAAGATTGCTCCTCCGAACAGTTTAGGACAGACAGGATTGCCCCTTTAGACACTTGCCCTTTCATGCTTTCTTAAATTACCAATAAATTCAGAAACTCATTATCCAATTTAAACCATTTTTTAATTCCAAACCGTGATGCCACTTAAGATCGTCATGCTTTTTTAAGATAATAAACTAATGAGCACATTGAAATGGCTGGTACCTATTGAACTGCGACCCTCTTTGATAAAGTGAGACCTTGTACAATTGAACACCACAATAACGAAATATTGTTCCGGCAGTGGTCTATTGGCCGACATGAGAGGTTTAATGATCTGCTAATTTCCAAGCGTTGGGGCAGCTGGTTATAGTCTCCTTTCCTCTTAATTTTTTAAAACCATCCAATCTATCAAATTTTCTCTTTGCATTTTGACTTGGGTGGTGTTGTTATTGAGAGGTAAGTGAAAGCATGACAGTGTTAGTGGATTTTATTAAGCAAAAACGTGTGTTTCGCTGCTTGTGAGTAATAACGGTAAAAGTAAATGAAGTATTATTAATTACTTTCTTGTCTATTCCTTTGAGTTATCGATTTTGCTTATAGGTACAAAAAACCACCTACTTTTCGTAATCAAGTCCGGATATGTTGAGTTGTAATGCTGTTTTAGGGAGCCAAAATATCAAAATGTAGTACTGCTAAAAACCGAAATTCTCAATTTAAGTGGCCACTGGACCACCCAATAAATGGCTTAAAGGAAATAGCCAGATTACAGAAAAAAATTAAACATCAAAATACTTCACCTAGGCGATCGTTGACTCCTAAAGCCTCTTTGAATCCGGGATCAGAAACATTTGCGACATTTTTGCTCGAAATTATTTTTAAATGATAAAATGATTAGACTTACTAAATACGCCCTTAATCGGGACGAGTAGCTATCCAAAGGTCATGGAGCCTTGTCTCGTAATGACTCTAGTGGTTTTTACCTTTAAAAACATTTGCGTAGGGAAAACTTGTAAAGTCTACATGAGTCAATTCGTGACATATTTGGCAATTCGGGCCTTATTTAATCAATCTGGACAAAACATATGTGTAATATTAAATGGAATTTTGGCGTGTCAAATGATGCAAGTAACCTTAGGAGCTGATTTAAGGGATGCTTCTCATGCTTTTGGGATACAGGAACGACCTTATCCTTTGTTTAGGACCCTATAAAGTCACAATTTGAATGAGAAAATGAAGTTATACCGGACCCGCCTCATATACTGGCTTTTTGTAATATAGGACCCGCATTCCAAACCCTTTCTCACTTTTTAAAAAGACACAACTGTGGTAGTTACGAGCGCACGGAGATTATGAAATCTAACTGTGAAATCAATTTGTCTGAAGCTTATCCGGCAGAAACGAAGAAAAACTCCGCTTTGTATTTCTATATCCCTTATGTCTCCGCATCTTTGTCTGTGAATGTAGAGGCGCCATACATTGCGATTTGAATCCTACAAGCATTAATATGACGGTAAACATGAAAACTCGGCACATTCCTTCTTTATTCATTCACGTAAGCACGTAGAAAAATCTACCGGACATTAAAGCTCTTAACATCCAATATTGATTATTATGTCTATGTCGCTACGCTGTCAGTATTGACGTTGGTATACAGAATTCATGTGCCTGTTTACCAGTTGATCAAATACTTCTGGAAAAAGCGACAAATACTTTTCTTTGGTAAATGCGTTGCGCATTTGCTGCTTATGCATTTGATCATCATGTGGATCATGATCGTGATTTCCTTGCCTACTCTGGCAAGAGGGTTTGACGCTAAGGATCCCCGAATTGAAAAGGAAAAGTATTGTTCATTTTTACCCTCTGCATACTTGACAACTCAAAATACACTCCTTCTGTTTCATTCGTTTCAATCATTTCCCCTTGATATGATTTGTGCGAATTCAGCCAGTCGGATTGTTTCGCTTAGAGTCTTTCAGAAGAACGTGTCCATGAAACTATTAACCTCAAGACACTCAAGTGCAACGATTTTCATCGTTAGTCCTTGGACGTTACAAGCAGTGCAAAGTATTTATTCACTTAATTTCGTGGCTGAAAACCCCTTCAATTCTTTGGTATTTATAATCATAAAACAAAAATTACCTCTTGAACTGATCGCCAGAGAAATGACGGACTACAACTTATTTCACATGCCGGCATCAAAAATCATGTCATTATTTAACAAAACTTCGAAAAGGTTTGACGTTTTCTATGTTGGAGGAAATGGACCTAACTATTTGCCGAGCGATAATCATTACTCTACGATAAGTTTATGGAATTTGCACAAAAATACTTACAAATACGGCAAAGGAAGGGCAGGAATGCCATTGCTTGGATTAATATTCATGCGTTATTATCGCGACTGTTTTGCTCCAGGAAAACCACTTCACGAACAAAAATATCGTTATGGATGTGACTGGTTTAACCATGAGATGAGAAAAACCGTCTTTAAAGGTGCAGTCTGTTGCACTAACGAGATACTTTCCACAATATATTTGGCGCATACTCACAACGTTTCGATTATAATTTTATCTAAGGACGTTGAACTGAATGTGGTGAATTTCAAAAGAAAAAATCAATATGTCTTTAGTTCACAAGCAATGAAGTACTATCATCAAAAACCAATAACAGACTGCCACTTTGACGGATTTTTAAGTAAAATGGGTATTTACTGTAAATCAGTTAAAGATACGAACAGTTTTGATAGTTGGGGACTCTCAACTTGGATCTCACCTTTCAGCTCCAATTTATGGATAGCAATTCTGTTAATGTTTCTCTTAATTTCTATTGGCCTTTCGAAATTTAAAAATAAACCGATTATGACATTGGATATTGCTTTGATGCAGTTAGCCTTGTACATGGGCCAAGATATTAAATTTGGTAGGGACCATCAAATAGTAGCGGTTTACATTGCTATGCTAAGCTTTACAGTGAGTTTACTTCGATGTTACTACGAGAACTCTACAACGAGTTTAGTCGTTGCTCCAACGTTACCTGTAGCCTTTGAAAACTTGCAGGAAGCATTTGAATCTGGATACAAAGTTTTATGGTTCCCAAAGTTGAATGCGCTTAATCCGGAAATTGAATTCAAAGAGGAATTTGTTTCAAAAGGAATATTTCAATATCTTGTAAATAATACCTTCGCAGTTACCACAGAACCACCAATTTATACAACCATGGCCAAATACCTAAAACGAAAACTTATGCTTTGGTGGGAGACAAGCCAAGTTGAAAAGCTTAGACAAACTCTACAACAACTAATTACACGAGGTGAAAAGTCTGAAAAATTGGATGCGGAACCTTCTACCAGATGCTTCAAGATTCGACAAGAATTTGACAAGAATCAAATGTTCTGGGAGCTGTTGAACTTGAATAAATATTGGATGGCCAAGACATTGCAGAAATTAAAGGAAAGTGGCATTAAGAACGAAATTGATCATATGTCAGAATTTGCATACTTGCGCACAAGACAAATAGACATGGAAAACTTCAGTATCAAATCAGTTCTCATTCAAAACGATACTATTATACTTGCCAAACTTGTTGGTATATTTTTCATTTATTTGGTGATTTGTTTATCCTGTGTTTTAATTTTCGCGGCAGAATTTTCTAATCGGTGATATTGTTGAGTGAGTTAATGAAGTTATTGATTTTATTGGTTACTTACAGGTATGATTGTGCATATGTGTTAATTAAAACAATTAAAAGCCTATTGGATATCACACGGACTAGTAAAATTTACATTTCATTTCAACTTACGAGGAATGTGCACGGTTGGTTTCTCTCAGATTTTCAAACTGACATTGCCATTCGATAGAGCATCAGAAATAGTGCTTATGGCGTGAAAATTAGCCCAACATAAGCCCTTTTAATTGTTTGCCGAGGACTGAAAAGTTTGCAGCCATGAATTTCATGATACTTTTTATGAAGTCTAGCTTAACAAAACATTCTCAAAATGTGTCCCAGGTACATCTTAATAAAGTTTTCTACCACAATTGCTTCAAATTATCATTTCTTAAATTATGTATGTAATTTTTCCAAACTAAAAATTTGAATTTTGGATAGTCATAGGTGGAAATCAATCGTCGATAGCGTTTTCCATATGAAAAACTACAACTGAATATTTCTGAAGCTCATGGTTGCACACTTTTCAGTCGACAGTAAACGATTAAAAGGGCTCATGTTGGGCTAATTTTCACAATATAAGCACTTTTTTTGATGCTCTATCGAATGGCAATTTCAGTTTGAAAATCTGAGAGAAACCAACCGTGCACATTCCTCGTTAGTTATGCAGAACACATTTTTACCTAAAATCGGACATCTCTTTGAAGTTAATGAAATATTGCAAGTCCGTTACAGGCTTAGTTGCTATTGTCAAAGGGAATATCAGCATTAGATAAAATCTTTCAATTTCAATTTTATCAATTATCTACGAAAGAAACAAATTTTAAGTACCCTACGTAGTACAAAATAACTTCCTCCCATTGTGGCAATACACACGAGAAGTGCAAACAGGTACACATCCAGTAATCTTCTTTGATACCAAGTGTAATTCATTCCTAAAGGCTTGAGCATCGAAGTGTCATGGTTTAAAGCAAATTCTGTCCAGTAAGCTACATTATCTACTTGGTCCATTGGTCTATCCCGAAACATTTTTGACATCTCCTTCATTTTTTCTTTGTACCTTTACACGGAAATAAAAAAACCATTTTAAATTTTAATAAAAGGTATCTCCAAATTTATTTCACTTCATTAAAACTTACGTTGAATTTGTCAGAATCTGCTTGACGCTTTCTTCCAATTTACTCTGAGTGATTGTGTTTAATTCGAGTAAAATGGCTGCGCCAAGATATTCCATTCTTTGCGCGTTGTAGTCCTGGTCGCCGAAAAATGGAACGCCAATAATAGGAACGCCGTAACAGAGTGCCTCTTGAATACTTGGTCGACCTCCCTGCATCATAAATCCCTTAATTTTAGGATGAGCTGTAATTGGAACAACAACCTTTACGAATCATGTTAATTGTTAATTCACTTAATAAGTTTGGCTAAGTCAAAGGTTAAGTCGTTCATTACAAAGCAATTCGATTTGAGGAAGCCAATGGTAAAGTAAAACATTCTCAGGTACATTTTCAGGTTCCTTATCATTCCATCTCCAAATGAAAGTTGTGTCAGGAAATGAAGCAAATGCGTTGAAAAAAGCTTGTTAGAATATGTTTTGGCATTGTAGATGGTCCCACGGCACTTCCAAAACTGATATAAATGAAGCTCTCGGTTTTGTTGATTGCTGATGCGATTTCCTATAAAAAATTGGAGACGACAAAAATCAACATCAGATTAAAAAAGGAGTTAATTTGTCAGACAATTATTTTTTAGTGTTCGTAATTTTTTTACATATTTTATTGCTCGCAATAAACGTAAAAATTCTAATAAAAATTTGAGTGTTCAAAAAGCACACCTTTGGCAGTGGCTTCTCAACTCGTTTGACTTGTTTACTACACCAAAGTCCTGAGAATCCCACGAACATTGGAGGAAGTGAGATTGGATAGTCCTCCACAAAATGACTATTTACAAATACCATGCTCGTGTTCCTCTCAAATTCTGACATAGCCGGAAATTCTGTATAATTCATTTTTCTTTCAATCAGCGGACGCACTACACGAAACCAGTCCATGAAACCCGCTCTCCAGAAAAGAAAGGAAAACGTGGTCATTGCACGATCCCAAAATCCCATATATCTCGGATCTCCAAGGTAGAAAAACTCTGGGATGCTTGCAGACTCAGGAACAATACCAAACCCGTCGTATACAAACATTGGGATTAAAGGAGCGAATAAAATATGTTTAGCTTTGAACTTGTGAACCAATCCGTAACCACATTCACCCAGAGTGGAGTCAATCATTATCAAATCAAATTTTAAATTCGGCGTTTTCATCCATTCCTGTATTTCGGGACTGTCATAAAATGCTTCACATAATTCCGCTGATTTCGAGAAAATACTGAGTGTCCACCAGAAAATAGAGTTTTGTATACGGATATTCGCGTCGAATTTTAGGAAAAACTCTGTAAGGATTGGCTCGACCTTTGATGGGAAAATCTCTTTGACTTTTGGGTGAGACGCAACCCGTTTTTCTATTGGGAAGATGTATGTCACGTCATGGCCTCTTTCAGCTAATTTTTCTGCTAAGGGCCAAATCGATATCCGGTGGCTGGCGGAAGCCATTAAGTGGAAGAATAAGATTGAGCTCCCACATACTTCACGATGTACAAATAACTGGATAAAAACTACAAAAACTGTACGGAACAGTAACATAATTACAGGAAAAAATGATAAACCACTTGTTTAATCGACTCAATTTTAAACTTAGTTTCAGAACATTGACAATTTTGCGACTTGTCCTTTCAACCGTTCTTTCGGAAGTGAATGGATAGCCAAATCCATGGATTGTCTCATTGAAAAATAAATCAAGTAATAAACAAAATCACGTGGAGTGGAGCATACAGTATCCAAGAAGTCAAACTGAGCTGAAACATTTTTCCTTGTTGGTGACCTTGAAGCATTGAATGAATTACTTAAATATGCACTGTGAGTATTGCCATTATCATCGTAAAAATTCATGCATTTTTGCGATCAGAAAAGGAGAATTTATGAGGGATAAAAAAAACCTTTTTGCATAAGACCGTGGCCGCATGCACGCTCTCTTGAAAGCATCATGAGCTGCAATGCAATACGATAATTGAGGCTGTAAACTGTCAACGAAGAAGAGTCGACTTTTTATTTCTCAAGATCTTCGACTTTTATTACTTTGTGAATGAGAGGTTTTAAGCTTACAAAGGTTGTTGGTTGTCTGGTGAGAGAGAGCTGATGCCAACAAATGGGTGTATAATCAAGTTGTGCAAAAAAGGAAGATTTTAATTTTTTCTTCTTGTTTTCCTCCTCGACGTTGACAGTGAAAGACAGTCTGTGTTAATCGCATATCGTCTTATTACTGCAGCACATGATGCAGTGTATAAATACAACTCTGAACTATAATATTGAATAATGTGAACCCTGAACAAGTAGTAAAACGATCTTGTTTTAATGAAAATGTCGAATTCAAAGTACGAAAGAAAAAAAAACCACCACTTAATTAGAGGAACACGTCAAAAACTTATTACAAAGCGGAATATTGATTCTGGACTGTCCGTCTGACTGGCCCTAATTAAGAAATATTTTGATATGTGTTAAATTATTTGATTTTGGTCATAGCTTAATCAATAGCCTTGGAAAACTGATCAAGACTGTTACTGCGGAATTTCGAAATTTTTCAACGGTCGTCGGTTGATTTTTTTAAAAATGAAACAAATAGTTTGTGATAGCTCATTCAAAACCCATTAAAAATTGAACAAAACTGCTATTTTATAATTGTGAAATACTTTAACCGACAGGTGACCGTTTGAGTTTTTAAAATGAAACGTAGTAGCTTGGGATACATCATTCGAAACGTTCCTTTAAACTCTTTACATTTATAGAGTTACGATTGTCATATAAAGCAGTGGATAATGCAATTCAGCAAGGAGTATCTTTCTATCTGATAATGCGACTTGAAACCAAGGAACAAGTGTCATGAAAGCAGCATTTTTACAGCCGCATTGTAACGAAATAAGTAAAGAATTTTCCTATCTTTCTAGCTAAGTTAATGAGAATTCCAAATACATATGAAACCAAAACTACTGCAACGTACAGAAGTTGGTGCCTAAACCGGAAGAGTATAAAATTGAGTTGCAGGCATAACTTATCTCAGTAATTATATTTAAACTCTAATAAGTCTATGGCATATACGTGTGCTATTATGACCTTTCTTATGCAAATACACATTATACGAACCTAAAACTTGGTAAAACCATTTGCTTAGATTTTCATAAATCCTAATTGACCCACTACGCTTGTCCAATACTCACAATAAAATCATTATTTGCAGATTTCTAATGTAAACATGCTACCCGTGTATCGCTATTAGTTTGAAATAAAAAATGGTCACATGCAAGCCCCCACTATCTTCAAATCATCAAAGTTCTATGATCTGCAAAACGCCAGAACATGCCTAACTTATCTTCTCCTACTCAGAAGCAGAAGATTAACCGTAATGTTATTTGCAAAGTCAATGCATGTTAGTGGCGTATCATTATCAACGAAGTTAAGTGACGCAAAACGAATTTTAAGTGGGTCACATGATTGAAAGAATTTCAACTGTTGTTTCCGTAACGCTTTGGGACTTTCATGTACAACATGTTTACGAATTTTTTCTAGAGTTGCCTCCGACTCCAGATTTACTGCTGCCATTCCGCCGAGACATACCAAAATCGCTGCTGTGCAGTCCATAACTCCAAGTAAGGCAATGAAGAACTCAAGTAAAGTCTCCGCATTTCCTGTCCCATTTGAGGTTGAATGGTGGACCAAAGTTGTGATGAAGATCGACTGGACTGTTATCACGGCTAATGAATACCAAACGCATCTTATGCTGACCAATTGTATTCACAAGTTTTTCAAGAATTTGTAGGCTTCTGTACATTTGAATCAGGTCGGGAAATGATGAACGAGACGACTTGAAGTACTTCCAAAACAGTTGAATGTTCTCCTGTAGACTTAGAACTGCCACAGAATCCAGAATTGCTAACCCGATACCCACATTTTTGACGCCGTAACTGCACACGATATAGTTGACAATGAGAAGGAAACATTTGGAGAGAATTCCTAGGACATCATCATGTTGAATTCCACTGCATCCGAGTCTGCATTCCGGTAGAATCCAAAACAGAGCAATGCTGGGTTTGCATGGATTTTGCAAATGCAAACCGAATATGAATCCAATTGGTATTATGATACAAGTGTAGTGCACCGCCACAGCAAAGACGGAGTTCAGAAACGAAAGGATCGGTTGCTTCTTGAAATTAAATTTGGAAGGTGATTTTTCCTCTGCGAAGTATTTTGAGTCAAATTCCAGAAATCCGTTGAATGCCAAAACAATTTCCGAATCATGTTCAAGACATTCGCGTGCAAATACATGACCAAGCAGATTTACGGTTGGGGCAAAGTAGAATAGTAAGTGTATTTTAGTGTGATTTACAAAATGTACTATGATGAACTGGACAACCAGCACAACGGTGAGGATGAGATGCAATAGTGTAGCAATTTTGCATCGAATTGTCCGTACTTCACGGTCGTTTCTTATGTTCAGTTTATTTTTAGATTGATCCCACATGAATGTACAATCCCCATATGAATTGGCAATTTTGCAGCATTTCTTCAGAAGAAATATTGAATCAGTGAACATTGTGAACTTTCTTCTGCTAACCGAAACTGCGGGTCAGGTTTAGGTGGTGGCACCCAATCGATTAACAGCGAAACTGAAACGGACTATTTTCGCGTAAGATAATTTAGGAAAAATAGGTTTCATGCATTCATATTCATGTCGTGGTACAAACACAATCAGAATTAAATTATCTGAAAATGAAGAGGTATAATTAATTAATGTCTTCGTGATGTTAAATGTTGACCTTTTATAAATTTACTTACCACTATTTGTTCCGGACCTTGTCAATGTTAATGTTATTATGAGTTATTTTGAAAATGTGATATTAAATTAAATTTATTTGAACAAAGTCATAGCAATTACAATGATTGCAGACAACCTTCACAAACTTAACTTTTCGTGTTGAGATTGGCAAGGAAATATTAATATTTAGCGTCCTGTAAAGAATTTAAATTCCGACAACATCAACACTTAAATAAATATTTAGATTTTATTTGCGCATTACGGTTTACACCGATGGTTGGTCAAGAGAAAATAAACTGTGGGAATTGCTTTTCAACAAGACCTATTTATTTTGTGGAAAAGTTAGAATTTGCTAAACTGAGACTCAAAACCTACTGTTTCGAAACAAACTGCGCTCCGCACATATCCATTCAATTGCCACCTCCTTTTACTGGTGTTCCCAAACCTTTCAAAAAACTTGATGAAGTGACGGTTCAATAAATTCGAAGATTGACGTGTTGTGACTTTTGTGATAATTTCAATTGGAAAGCCGACGACCTGCCTACTCTCCCCTGTCACGATTACGACCAGGAACCAGGTTTCTTGTGTGTGAACTAATGAATTTTTATTTATCAAAATCTCACTTCTTGCCGTCTTCGACTAACTAACGCGAATTAGGAGAACAAAAGTGACAGTTGCAAAAAATTAATATTTCTCTGCTTTTCGAGATCACATCAGATTCAACATGTCTACAAGCACAAACTTTACAGACAAACGATTTTTCAATTCCGTTTGTACAATGCCTTCATTCTTCCGTTAATTTCAGTTTGAATAACCTGGTTTGCATTGCATCACTTTATTACAACAAAAGAAGGCCAGCAACCCAACCCAGTGGTCAAATCTTCATTGGAATCGCTTAAAACAAGCTTAGCGAAGGCTGTCCTTTCTTTGTAGGAAACAGGAAGAAGGAGAAATTTGGATAAGAAAGTTTAAATCTGGTGTGTTTTCCCGACGCCCATTTTTACTGGAAAAAACATGTTTTGTTATCGAAAATTGTGGATTTCAGAAAATCCTTTTAGGTGTTTTTTCTAAGAACACAAACGATTAGTCAGGTCATGTCAATGACAGTAATCATAGCATTCAAAGGTAATATATTATTTTCATCCAGTAATAAATCCATACTTGATACATTTTCAATGTCAAAAGGCAGGTCATGTCAATGACATTAATCATAGCATTCAAAGGTAATATATTATTTTCATCCAGTAATAAATCCATACTTGATACATTTTCAATGTCAAAAGGCAAAAGTCACGTGGAAAGGAATTGAACGACATACTGTCACTAATAAGCACTCCACTTTCGTTGCGTAAATGCATATCACAAGCAGAGAAATTACATATTCAATAAGTTGTAAGACAAAAAAGTGATTATTGTAATGGCACTTGCTCTTAATATATTTTCCATATCCATCGGACAAACACAAAATTTTGATTTTATTTTGAAATATTACAAAGCAGTTAATTAATAGAAATTTAATTAAATAATGATTACAATTTACAAACATGCTTACAAAGAGTTTTTTTTTACTTTGAGACACACAAAGTAAACTTTTCAATAAAATAGTACAATAAAAAAACAAATTGAAAATATTTGCAGGCTTTTCCCATCACCATGAAAGCAAGTGGCCTTCACATTTTCACAATAACCTATGATTGGTTAAATCGTTAAAGTTTGGGGAAAAATTCGAGAATTATGAAATAGAAATTTAATTAAATAATGATTACAATTTACAAACATGCTTACAAAGAGTTTTTTTTACTTTGAGACACACAAAGTAAGCTTTTCAATAAAATAGTACAATAAAATAACAAATTGAAAATATTTGCAGCCTTTTCCCATCACCATGAAAGCAAGTGGCCTTCACATTTTCACAATAACCTATGATTGGTTAAATCGTTAAAGTTTGGGGAAAAATTCGAGAATTATGTACGTTATAGTCCGGCAAGCTGCCTCTAAACTAGTGTTGAGATTTGTCCTAAAAAGACATAAAACTTATCAATATTTGTGCTCAGGCTTGAATGTCTTAACATTCTCAATTTTTTGGAACAATACCAACTTAATACTACTACTTCTATATTAATTATTAGCATTCAGCATGTAACTACCGGTTTATTATTGAAAAATGCCAATGCAAATTTTTACGTGAGCAATGAAGCAAACCATTCTAGACTTATTTTCTACCGCTTAGAAGCAGAACATTTACAGTAATGCTATTAGCGAAATCAATACATGTCAATGGCGTCTTACTATCGACGAAATTAAGTGAACCAAAGCGAATTTTAAGTGCGGCACAGGATTTGAAAAATTTCAACTGCTCTTTCCGCAACTCATTGGAGCTTTCTCGTGCAACATGTTTACGAATCCTGTGTAGAGTTTTCTCCGATTCCAGATTCACTGCTGCCATTCCACCAAGACATACCAAAATTGCTGCAAAGCTATCTACGATTCCAACCAAAGCAATGACGAATTCGAGTAAGGTCTCAGCATTTTCATTCCGAATTGAGGTAGAGCGGTTGACAAAAATTGTGATGAAGATGGCCTGTACTGCTATCACTAAGCTTATTAAAGTCAGACGCATCTTATGCTGACCAATATCATTCACTAGCTTTTCCAGGATTTGCAGACTTCTGTACATTTTGACGAGTTTTGGAAATGATTTGCGAGAGATTTTGAAGTACTTCCAGAATAGCTGAATGTTCTCCTGTAGGCTTAAGACTGCCACTGAATCAAGAATGCCTAATCCAATTCCTACACTCCTAACGCCATAGCTGCATACGACATAGTTGATGAGGAGAACAAGCGACTTGGAGAGAATTGAAAGCACACCGTTTTCCAGAACTGAACCCTTGCATTCCGGTAGGATCCAATACAGAGCAATGCTCGGTCTGCAAGGATTTTGAAAATGCAATCCAAAACAAAATCCGATCGGAACAATGATAGACGAATAGTGAACGGCAACGGCAAAGACGGAATTCAAGATGGAAAGTAAAGGCTGCTTTTTGCAATCGAATTTGGAAGGAAATTTCATCCCCTTGAAGTATTTTGAGTCAAAGTCAATAAATCCATTGAATGCCAAAACAATTTCGGAATCATGGTTAAGGCATTCGCGTGTAAATACTTGACCAAGTACAAATACGGCGGGACCCAAGTAGAAGATTAAGTTTACTTTTGTGTGATTCACAAAATGTACAATAATAAACTGCAGAACGATGATGATGCTGACAATGAGGTGCAATAACGTAGCTATTTTGCATCGAATAGCACGTACTTTACGGTCGTTTCTGGTCGTCAGTTTGTTTTTGGTTGGATCCCATACGAATGTACAATCTCCGTACGAATTCGAGAGTTTACAACACTTTTTCAGAAGAGGGACTGAATCCGTGAACATTTTGAATTCTCTGGAAATTCCTCTGGTGAATCGAAATTGAGAGTGGAGTTGACTTATCTGACGACAGTTTAGGTACAGTGATTTGCAGAGCTCAAGAAAATTGTCTCTGGCATTCCTGCCATACTGTATCATTATCCAAATTAAATTTCCTGAAAATGAGCGATGAGCGAATTGTGTAAATTAATAGTTTGCTTGTATCAAGTGTCAATATATCATACCGCCTTTTTCTTGTCCCAAACCTAGTTGATGTCAGCACTGGTTACGTTCTATTGAATTGTATGACATAAAATGAAATTTTCCATTTGAACAAATAGATCATATTTGTCGACTTATGGCAGGGGTTTATTCACAGTCCCTTATTGAGGTTAGAGTTGACTTAACTGACGGCAGTTTAGGTATAACAATTTGCAGAACTCACGAAAATTGTGTATTGCATACTGTATCATTATCCAAATTAAATTTCCTGAAAATGAGCGAATGGAGTGAATTATTAGTTTGGATATTTCAAGTGTTAGTGTAACATACCGCCTTATCATTGTCGCAAATCTAGTTGATGTCAACACAGCTTACGTCCTATTCATCTACTTATAGGAAATAAAATGAATTTTTCTATTTAAATAAATGGGCAATCTCGGTGGGCTTATGGCGCGGGGCTAAGCGATGGTTCCTAAAATATCCGAAAGATTTTTTAGGACCTATAAAAGACTTGCGTGGCACTGACAATGCAACTTGGTCTTTTCCGCCGCAAAATTCTTTAATTCTGTTTTCACAGGATGAAAGAGCATGTCAAAAAACATATAAATCCGTTGAAAATTTTTAGCACTTCTCGTTCTGGACCGAGAAATTTGCTTCGATTCAAATATTTGATATCAGAGATGGGGCAACCACATTGGTAATCTTTAATTATATCCTTAAAAATAACTTGATTTTATGGTTCTTTTTTAATGAAAATAAAGAATTGTCTCGTCATAGTAGTTAAACATTCAACTTCATCCAAAAAAATGATGTTTTTCGGCATGTTTTGAAAGTTTTTCAAAAGTAGCCCACCATAAAGCCCATCCCTGATTTACATTAGGTTAGCTTAACATTAGGTTAAATGGGGGAAACTTTCTGCATTAATTCGAAAATTATCGAGAAGTGCTAAAATTTTTCAACGGATTTATATGTTTTTTGACATGCTCTTTCATCCTGTGAAAAAAGAATTTGAAAAATTAGCGGCGGCAAAGACCAAGTTGCATTGTAAATGGACTCTGAAAGTTTACTCCCCCTGACGGGAAGGCTCACAATATCCCTTAACATATACTTATACAAATCTTAGTAATTTAATAATATGAAACCACCACACGTTCCCTGGTCCAACGAAGTAAGCGGCTGCAATTACCCAAGCCTGGACACTCGCGTACGTGTAATAATACAGGACCCAAGATTTACACTAACCAAGGAAGGGCTATAATCACACAATACAAATACCTACTACTTAGATCAGATCTCAAATTACCCCTACCCAAATTCCAGTCGGAAACTAGAGTTAACGGGACTTACCACCCAGCCCCGAAATATTTCTTTCAGAAGTTCCCCTGAAGCTCCAGATAAATGTTTCTCCATCGTGAACACAATTTTACAATGGACTGATAAATAAGGCTAATAAGGCTTGTGGACAAATGAAAAGACAAAAAGAACATGTGCCAAAGTCGGCTCTCCAGCCCTTATATATAGACTGCATCGCCCATCCCTGCCTGCAACTTTTTGCCCTTTTTGCTCAATTAAAATAAAATATCGAAAAAATATTGAAGGAGCTGATGACCGGGCATCTATTGGTCGCAAGACATAGGACACTATGGGATTAATTTAAATATCGTATCCAACTAATCTTATTGTCTCACCTTTTTCATTCATTTTTTAGACCGGAGTTCAGAACAAGCATTTACCATCTACCTTTTTCTATCTGAAATGATTGCTTTTTTATTACTTGAGTGAATACTGTCCAGATCCAAGTGAAGCAACATTCCTTGACTAACCTAAACCTAACCAATTATGCAAATCACTGACTGCCTTTTTCTACAGTTTACGGGAGGTCCCGTAAGTCCTTAAGTATATATTGCGACTACATTCTACATACCTGGTTTGTACGTTCTGTTCTCACTATTTTCTATGAATCTCACTTCTCGAAACTGTTGCATCCAGAGCCCGTCTTCAACCGCTGGGCCTCTGGTCGGGTTTTTGCAACCGGTGAACTTGTGGTAGTTTCCGCTTTCAAACCATAATGGTATTTCAGTCCACTGGAAAAAGTTACTTCAATAGATAGACAGGAGAGAGCCATAAAAAATAAGGAAAACGAATGTTAACATAGATAAAACTAACTCATCAGTACTAGTACATGTCAAAAAATTGTTCGTCGTTAGATACGAATTGAAAGCTTCGTAGAAGTTAATTCCTATTCGTTTTGCTGGTTAATTAATAGAAAATCACTTTTTTCTGGTTAACTGACAACCAGATTGAAACCCAAATACTTAATACTACCAAAATGGTCGTGGTAATAATGCGTATATCTGTACTTTGGAAAATTTTAAGTCACGCCACCTAAAATTAGAGGCTTTTTGTAAAGACTGCCTGCTTGCAGTAAGGTTTAGCGAAAGGATACATTCGGAATGTACATTTTGAAGTACAACAAATGATAATAAAATAATGGCATCATGTTTTGGCGTGGCCAAAAGTCGTGTCTTCCAAGCGTGCTTTAATACCCGTCATGAACAATGCATTAAATCCTCATTCCAGAAGCCTTTTTGACTGCAAGCATTATTACGGTATGCCGTCGTATCACATGCGTAGGCCCGTAACTCCGACCGCCACAACTTATTCGATCACAAGTCCAGCCACGGAGACTTCAACACTTACAAACGTAATCATTCTACTAAATTAAGAAACATTTTCAATGTTTAAGCCGAAACGGTGCCAGTTCATTTTTAGGGACAAAGTGGTAAATTAAAAAAATGACGGATCAAATTAATATGAAATGGAACTGGAAGAAAAGTTTGACGAACATGTCATCTGTCTGCTTGTGAGGCTTTTTATTATTATTGAATTTTTTCATCAATGCGTAGACTTTTTGACTATAGCTCTGCATAGCCATATCTTTTGCACTTGACTTTTAAAACATCACACGGCCACAAGAGAACAAAATCTAATAGACTTTACGTTAGTTTGTCAAAATGTTTCCTCCAACTTTAAATTTCTTTTTATTTGTTTTCCCTCATTTTATTTGCGTCATGGCGTGTAGTGACCAAACTCGTAATTGTGTGGAATCGATTTTGCTTAATTCTTTCGAACAATCTTTGGAAAGCAGTGACATTTCATTTCATTACTTTTCAAATACGAAACCTCTCAAATTTTCTGATCTTTTTGGTGATTGGGCGCGTGATGTTTCATTCCGTAAAAATATTACCAAACTCGCAACAACTTCAAAGTTCACTTCTCTTGATTCATTCGTCGGTTTCAACATTAAAAAATTCCGTTGTAATCTCCCCAGATTGATTCTTGTCTTCCTCTCCGAAGAATTTAATACAGATCATGTTACCCCACTTTCTAATCTTTTGTCCTCATCGACAAAATTTAACTTTGACTCCTTCACATTCTTCCTTTCAAATCAGGGCAATGTCAAAGACGTTCTGCTTTCTAAGAATCTTGGAATCCGAATTGAAAAGAAACTTGCGATTGTAAACTTCTCACTCATATTCACCTCATGCGTTTATTGTGCTACCCAGTCTGAAATCCATGAAGTTCATCCCAAAATGCGAATGCTACCAAAATTCTCAAAAAGTTTGGTGGGAACAATGTTGAAATTTTCCGCACCTGGAATAGCTCCGCGATTTACGATCGTAAAAAAACCGGATGGATCGTTCAAGTTGGTTCGTGGTCTTTACAAGAGCATCTTGGAGGATGCTCTTCAGCCTCACTTCAACTTCACTTATGAAATCCTTCCTGCGGATAAAGGAGCGGTAGGGATTCTAAATCAAAAGATGGAATAGAACGGTGTCATGAAAGATGTCCTTCATTCCTCCGTGGATGTTGGTTTATGCGTCGGACTCACATTAGCCCGCTATCCGTACGTTGAGTATGGCTCGATAATCGAGTCCGAGTTCCTTACATTCAGTTCGGGAAGGAGGCCACCACTTCTAAGTTGGAAGACCGTCGTCGGAGCATTCAAGCCTGATGTGGATTGCGTCGATAGTTACTTTCGTCATTGGAATCATGACCATGGTCACCCTCACTGGATTTGATCCACGCAGTACAAAGAAGAGTAATTTATGGCCCGCGCTAAGCTTCATTTTTGCCTCTTTCCTCGACCAATCCGTTGACAATATTCCGAAATCAGGAGCCATTCGGATTTTTGTGAGCACATGGCTCTTCTACTCCCTTGTGGTTTCCAACGCATTCTTAGAGAAACTCATTAGCTCCCTTAGTTTCCCTAGTGAAATACCCCTCCCACAGACATTCGAAGATCTTGCAAAGTCCAAATCCGAAATTGGACTTCAATTTTATGGGGGTGCTGCGTACAATCATTTCAAAACTTCAAAGAACAAAGCATTCTCTAAAATTGCAGATCGAATGATCCTCGAAACAGATCCAATTCGATGTTTTGCTCAAACCATGAAAAAAGATTATACGTGCATCCATTATCACGGCGCTGTTGATTTTGTACGTGCAAGGAATTTCAGTGATCGATATGGCCGTTCCAACATAATTGTTGCACCGGCAAATACTCTTTTGCTCCCAATATCTTTCATTATGAAACGAAATCATTTGCTTGTGGATAAATTCAACTCTGTCATCAGACCAGTGAGGGACATGGGCTTGATTGAAGAGTGGAAAAAAATGGATTTTAATAAATTACTTCGAAGACGAGTGCAATGGGAAAAAGAAAGGGGCATTAGGTCAATGGCCGCATCAACATCATTCACAGATGATCATGCAAGGTCCATGAAAATGAAGCAACTTTGGGGACCCTTTGGAATCCTTATTTACGGAGAGTTGTTCGCCTTATTTTCTGCCATTTTGCACCATGTGAGTTTCAAATTTGGATTGCCTTGTATTGTATTAAAGACCAAAATAGGAAAAAACAAGGGTCCCGCAAACGCAATCAAAACAACTTGTCTCTAAAACGTTGAGATGGGAATCCGTCCTTGATAATTTGAGGCAAAATGAATTATTAATGCTTATTGGCATACTTTCCAGAAAGTTGGTAATCGTCTTTTGAAATTGGAGATGATGACATGTTACTGTCACATCCAGGTCATCACGTACCCAAACTCATGTTACGCGGTCTCGAGTTAATAATACTGATTCAAGTTTATGTTCAAGGATGGAAAGTTTTTGTTTTAATGAAGAATTCCGGATTTACGCAAAATGAATGAAAAAAGCGGCGACCTTTCAAGGTTGACATAGCAAATCTGAACAAGTATTTTTAATGATATGTACTTGAAATATAAACCTATATAATTTATATCAATGTTGGTAGGGGTAAGTAAGTAAATGTAGGACAAAAGCTTAAATAATAATTGTAATTTGGAAAATCCCACCTACACAAAAACTGAAAATACAACCTTTGGTTTAACTTGAACTTTCCAACACGGCAACTAGGAATTTAGAATTGCCTTTACTACATCGTCAACTTACTGAGTTGGTTCAGTCATTCATAAGTT
>JAHZMX010002863.1:0-12408 GCA_027743895.1 Seira musarum
AGGGTGAACGGAAATTTTCCTTATGGGCAAAGCCATTTTGCAAAAATAATTTTGCCAGGTCTGGAATCGAACCAAAGTTCAAGCCATTCAATGAAAGGATTAAGTTCTAAACTGTAACCATATGACCACAAAAATATTGCCCATAAGGAATATTTCCGTTCACCCTTAGCGTAACACGAACATTAACTAGACCAACTTTAAATCAGATCGTGTTCGTAAACAATTTTCAGTCCCTGTTTCCAACCGGAATCGGACTCAATGTGTTTGAAAGCGTAAAGTAGCCGTGTGCAATAATAGTTTTACATGTGTGTCCTAAATTGTTTATAAATAGGTCTGAATTCTAAAACAAAACAGTTTCGGCTTATTTATAGTCCCTTCCTTTTGTAAATATTTCATAATTTGAAAAAAAACACACTCCTTTTCTGAGGCAGGCTAAAACTTAAAAAAAGTAGAAGTCGACTTATTTTACTGCAATCGGTAGTGAGTCATATACAATCTACATTTTCGAGATTGTTTTTCCACGTGTAAAACACCGTTCAATAATACTCCTACATCTCGTGCTGTCACTATTTTTGAGGCACTATTATTTTAGAAATGCAGAGGGTTCGCAAATAAACGCGAGTAGCGGCAAGTAAAAAATAATAATGTTTGCTTGTCTGCGGTAAACTCGTTTCAAAATCTATCATTACTTTCAAGGAGAGCCTTTTAACCAAATAACTTTCGGGCCATTTAATTAAAATGCACACCTTAAAGCGCTTTACCGAGAAGGAATAAAAGCCACAGAACAGATGTCTTTAAACGGTAAAATCAAAAGGCATCATAAAATTGGAGGTAAAAAATACAAGAATTTCTCATGAATTTGTCTGCTAATAATAATATTTAGAAATCAGAAATTAATTAAAAGTATTTAAGTTACCTATTCAATCTGTAAAGTATGCAATATCTAACCGCCAACACCAAAAATATTGAATGATGTAAAGAAGGTGAGACCAAATGATTTATGATGAGCATAAAATCTAGCTGTTTAACATCTCCTCCAGAAATGCACTGACTCTATTTCAAACTGACATTTTTTCCACATCCACGCCACAACTTCCCGCAAGGCAAATTCTTTGCATAGCGATTTTGCATTTGAACGGGCAATTCGGCGGGTTCTGGGTGTGTGTGCAATGTGCAAGGAGACGTCTACTGGAAAGTGCCGCGTTGGGAAATATGTGCGAAAAAGTGTCATCGAACCAGAATTGAAACGACTTTAAATTCAACATCACAGAAAATTACGGACTAACAATAAGCTAAGTAGTAGTATGTTAACCTCATATTTCAAAAGCATATCGAATATAGCGTATTTCTGGAAAGTTCATAGCGACAATTGAAACAAAAGGTGAGCTCCATACTTACACAAACATATTGTAAGCCATGTCGCATAATTATAAAGACACATGTCTTGTTTTAGGTAAACGCCTCAGCAATTTGTGTTAGTTACACCGTAATTTATTTGAACACGACGACCAAATTATTTTGGGCATTTGTACATTTTGTTCAAGCGTTTTTCAATCATCAGTGATATTTTTTGCATAATTTTTCAAGACTTCTACTTCACAAACTAAGATTTGGAGTTACGGCGGAAAGTACTTTGCGTCACTCTAAATATATGACACACCTTATTGCAAAACTAATATCGCATCGCAACCTTTCGAGACTTCCCAAGTTATGACTCGACTTTAGTTTCCCAAGTCACGATAAATCTGTCACACGTCGCCACAAAATTTTTAATGAAGTGCTTGCACCAAATTAGGTAAAGCTTGTCTACGTGTTTTAGTTAAAAGCAAATATGCATACCTACATGGCACTGGCACACACATGAATACATTTTTCCATGTACTTCTCTTGGATGGTTTCCGTTTTAGATTTGTTTTCATAAATCCATAGTCGTAGTCGTAATGGTAATATATTTTGCCATGCCAGAAACTAAGGATGGATAAGGATAAGGTATGTTCTATGTTCTGTTGTTATTTAAGCAAACCACTTTTGACTCTTTCTCCGAAAAATTTTAATGCAAAAGACATGACTTTATCTGAAAGCACCGGAAGGGAGCTTATGTTCTAACAAAATGCAACATAAATAGATGAATATGGATGGGCTAAGCTAAAGCAGCAAAAGATTTTCCACTGTATTATGAATACAAATGATATGATGTTGTAAAAGGAAGGAAGGAAGTTTTACTGATACGGAGAAAGAAGAAGAATGGAAAATTTTCGCAAAGTTTTTTTTTTCTACAGCTTTCTCACTCAGCTTCTTCCCAAAAACTAAAGAAGAGATACAATCTTTTCTATAGCTCGACGGGGAATGAAGAATTTTCTGGGATTTCCCCACACATTTTATTTTCCTTAAAACGAAGACCAAGCCATAAAGGATTTGGAGACTATTAGATCATTTTCACTGATTCTGATTGCAATTGTGAGACCATATAAGGCTTCTCCACTATCATTCACAATTCAGATAAAACTTTACTACTTTTGCTGTCGTTGTTTTAGTATAGCACGTGAATAAAAAAAATCTTATGGAAGAGAAAATGTTCCAAGGAGAACAACAAATTCATTTCGTTAGATTCTAATCTCGTAAACCAGAGTAAATTAAGAGAAACTAAACAAATTTGAAACTTCTTCTTATCAGTTTATTTCATTATTATTGTTCTTTTGTGTTTTACATAAACTCCTGATTTCCCCAAGAATACAGATTTTTTTACAGAATCACGTAGTTTTGAAAACGGCAGGGGGCCAAAGTCAAAGTTATAATTCTACTACATATCTTAGAGGATCTTAGAGGATTGTAGTCGGTTTTAGACCACCTGCAAAATAGGACCGCTTTGGGATTTTTATATTTAGAAAGCCAAATTAGTTGTTTAATACCCAATAACCTAATAACATACCTACAGAAATTATTTGTGACAAACTTTCTCTTGAGTTCTAATCTTGTTTTTGCTATTCCAAAATTTTGAAAAATGCCAGTTTCCCCGGATTTTAAATTGAGTCTTCCTTTTTTGAAGTCCTTCGAAATCGAACATTGTGAATCAGTCAGACGCCACGAATGCTATATAGAAGCACGTGAAAATTAACCACGTCATAATTATCTGCAAAAGAAATTCCTCCGATCGAAGTTCAAAATATAATTTTGTAAGCCTGGCTAGACCCAACGGACCATACTGAGATGAAAATGTGGACAAAAACGAAATGTACATAGTCCATCCATAAGTACTTTGCGCAATTTTTCCTTCTTCTTTCAAGAGCTTTCCCTGAACACTTTGTTGGGAAATGCAGGTAAACATTTACAATCTTACTCAATGCGACTATGTATATTTTTTTACAGAAGAGGTTCCAAGAAAAATATGGTAAGAGTCGAGTAGTCTAAACCTGGAGAACATACACAAATATAGTTCTCATCATATCAAAAATATGATGTAAAATTGGGAAAACACAAAGTTAATAACTATGCCTTTTAGTGGCTTCTTAGCTTGTAACATGGCTTTTTACTCCTAAAACTCAAACATAATCTTTAAAGTGAAGTCAGTTCTATTTTGTCACAGTGTATGCCTTCTATAAGCATCAGTTATGTTTGATGATAGTTCCATATATTCTAAGCATTCCAGAGGGAGGGATAAGGTATTATGTATGTAGCACACCTGTGATGTTAGCTGAGCTGATGTTGGTTGGTCTAGAGGAAAAAAAATAAGTTGTCAGAGAAAGTTATGTGGCAACAACCTGGCACTTCTACTTACCTTCTACAATCGACAAGGGACCCGCAGCTGCCACCCTGAAACATTATTACGCTTCTTATCTTCTTCCATTTCCACTTTCCAAAAAAATCCTTTACTAAAAACGTTCGAGATCTACAGGGAGGGCAGGGGCAAATTGAAATAGTTTTTAAAATATTTTCATCGTGATGGCTTTTCTAAAAATTTACCACGTTCTGTTATCATTGTCATTCAGGTATTGCATTTATTGCCTTGACCTAAGCAATTTTCACTTTACTTTCACTAATGATATTGTGCGGCTTTTTAGGCTTACTTGCTTTTCTGAGTTTGACTCTCACAAAAAAAAATGAACGTGTGTTTATGATACTGTTATAGCTGAAAAAGACGGGTATTGTTGAGGAAGCCATACTATATAGTTTGCTTGTGCTATTTCTTGTTAAATAAAAATAGATCGTGAAAGCATGTAAGGGTATTTCTCGCATGTAAAATGCTTATGATTATCATAATAATAACAGTAATAATAATAAATTATTGTGGTTTCCGTTTAGACGTCACAATGAGTTGTCCTAATGTCCAGTAATTTCAAGAAAGAATGGTAAGGTTCGGTTTATATAGGTTGAGAAATGAAATATCAGGTCCACGTCGGTTTATAGGTACGTCAATTTCTAATTATGTGACATCAATATGAAAGAAAAATATCAATGTTTTCCACTATTAATTCTGGAAAACACGTTCTTAAAAGACCTTAAGAAGCAAAAATAACGATAAATGACAAAGGCCTCAATATTTTTTATTGAAATATTGAGCCTCTAATTTTAGACAGTTTGAAAAAAGCAAGAATATTTGCATATTTAAAAAACGGGGTATCGAAAATTGAAATGTTTTTACGCTACTGAAATTTTTTAAGGTGGAATCCTACAAAGCTTATGGTGGCAACTGCAGAAATTCATTAATTTATTAGAGGAAGAAAAGACAAAGTGACTCATTCCCACAATTGCGGTTGAGGACACAGACTCAAAGAAAAGTAGTGGCATCATAAATTATAGATTATGCGCAAAAGTAAGAGAATGACGACGGTTAATTTTGCGAAAGAATAATATTTTCTTTGACATCATTTCGATAAGAAAAGTCGCCGTCGCCACTCATCTCATCACATCGAAATTAAAAAAGATTCAACACTTCGATATAAAGTTTAAAAAAGGATTCCCACTTTTTCTGTGGTGGTAGAATATGTTTATATCTTTATGCCACGTTCATAATGATAAAAGACAGGAGGATGAATAGAGCCTCGAAGCCACAAAAAAATAAAATAAAACAGAAAATCTTATTCTGGGAAGAATAGACAGATCAAAATGGCAAAATCTTGTTCGATAACAGGAAAATATTATTAACGTATTGATATCAATGTCATGAGAAAGGAGCTTTATCTACACAAAAAAGGAAAAAAATAATCGATTTTCATGATTGTCTCAATAGTTTCCTGTCTTCATTTTTTCTTCTCCATCGGGAGAAAGAAATATATGACCGTCATAATAGCGCTTAAGTGGAAATAAGCACTGCAGCTACAGCTACAACATAGATAAGTTCACTTCACCGGTTGAAAAATAGAACAAAAGATTCACAAAATAGATAGGCATAGCGAGTATATGTACTTAGTACTCAATTTTTACCATTGGCCTTCATCCAGGGATGGAGCTCTTCTCGGGGTAGAAAGGGCAAAATCAAAAAAGGGGTTTGAATATGTTAGAGTGCCATGAGTTTAACAATTAAACCTGTTTTAGTAAATTGCAATTAACTCGTTTTGCCTTGTCTTGCTTTACTTGTTCATTCACTAAATACCTTTGTTAACCCTTAAACCCACTTTGGTCAATTAATCCCATTAACCACTTTCTTCAGGTAGATATTTTGCAATTAAAGTTTTTTTTCTGATTTTGTCTATGTCTTAAAATTCAAGCTAGGCTGAGACCACTTAACCAGCTACGTCATGGATTTGTTTTTGCTTGTGTCTATCCGTTTGACCCATTTTGAATCATTAAACCCTTTCCGAATGTAAATCCTGAATTCTCTGTTTATTTTTATCCAATAAATCCTATTTTTCAACAAAAAAATCCCAATTTGTCCATCGTTTTAATTTTTACTCACCCACTTTACTATAAAAATTTGCTGATCGCTTTTACCCATGGACTGTCACTGGCAATCTAACACCACCCTTCCCTCTTCTAAATTCTTGTTAGGTGGAGAGCGATGAGAGTACGGAAAGATGGGATCATTTAATTCGGATATCCTCCATAATTTTTCAAAAAGCCCGAACCATTCTCTCAATACCGCTTCTCTCCATTCCGCTTAGGGTTAACGTCAACAGCAGCGATCAAAGAAATGGAGTCGTNGCGATGAGAGTACGGAAAGATGGGATCATTTAATTCGGATATCCTCCATAATTTTTCAAAAAGCCCGAACCATTCTCTCAATACCGCTTCTCTCCATTCCGCTTAGGGTTAACGTCAACAGCAGCGATCAAAGAAATGGAGTCGTCATTTTTTATTCATGCACCAAAGAAAATACGGGAAATTCCATTTTACTCAATTTTCAAGACTATTCGCAGCTCGAGATTTAATGTAACTTAGAAAGATGCATTTCAAAGGCTTCACTCAGTAGTGCAATCAAATTTCTTTTGTGTGTTCATATGCATACTTCTGGAGAACACCCACTATATTTCAATCTAAGCAGAAAAATTGGAAATCTTTCCCATTATTTTTTTTTGTGCGAAATTCCCCTTTCTTTCAAAAACTTTGATTGGCTGAAAGCAAATCGTTGTACTATGCCTGCCGTAGTAGTGGTTTTTTTAGGAAAAGTCATTAAAACCTTTGGCTTGGGGTATTACGAAAAACATTTAATTTTCTCTTGGTTTGCTTTAACACTTCAATTGTAAAAACCTGTTGAAACGCAGTTTTTTTTTGCCTTGAGAAACCCCAAAAGAAAGGAGCTCGGCCATGATGTACTCAAAACTTAAAGGATAAATTTGCTTTGTCGTTTTACTTGAGTTTAGTAAGTAAAACTTCAAGGAAGCCTAAAGAATCAAACAATGAAAGAATTTTTGTCTTGTCTTTTGTGTTTGCTGTTTGCAGTAAAAGTAAACATCAAGAAACTGGTTAGAACACGCCCGGAGTCCTTTACTTCACACCAGAACGCACCAGCTTTACTTCGTTAAAACTTTCCTTAAAGCAGCACAAAATGAAGGGTTTGCTGGATTAGATGTACGTTTATATTAATAAAAGTCGGCGTGAGGGTTTAGTTTATTTTTGTACTCGTTCCCTCCTTTCAACGCCTACTTACTACTCGCGGATCTAACGCAATGATATTAATTCATTATGATCGTATTAGTGGTGGTTATCAACTTGAGAGTGACTACGATTATTATGGATCAAAATAAACATCATGAAACGGAAATGAACGTTACGGACTGAAATAAAGAGTGCCAAATTATTTACTTTCGGTAAAAAAATTCTTGTTCTTAAATACTGGAGAAAGGTTAATTCTTTCTTCAAATCCAAATAATTTTGACGCATAACTTTTGTAACTGACGTTCATTCAAAAATCCGATGCATTCCTTAAATAGTATACAAAAATAACCAGTTTGACCAAAGTATTGACATTATAAAACTATAAATGCCCGCAAATTGCGGGCCGCAATTGAGACTTCATCTTTAACCTGGGAAAGCATACATGGCCGCTTAATTATAGCACACACCTTAAACGATAGTAACACTTACACAAATTTTAACTCAAGGGATCATGGTGGTAAAAAATGGTAGGATATTACAAAAAAATCTCGTTGGCATTTAACACTATTACGCTTATCATGCTTGCATAACCGCATAAGTAAGTCATCATGGGTTCCCATTATTCCGTCCTTAAAATTTCCAAATCCTCGTAATACTTAAAACAAACTGTAACTCTCTGTGTTTTATTTATAAATGGGATGAAATCTTCTCTAACTTATATCATCCCTTCCTTACTTTCTCTCTGTGTGTAGGTGAGATCATATTACTCCACATCACTTCAGTTATTTCATGTAAAGTGTGCACAAAAAGTTACACGGGACCAAGATGAAGCAAACTAGATAATTCCCTGAAGCAAGGTTTTTTTATCTTATGAAAAATAACATTCTCTAATTTCGTGGACGCTAATTGGCTACATAGTTTTCTCTTGCCGTAAGGTGTAAAAAGGTATAACAATGTAAGATGATGTGATGAAGATAACGACCAAGATAAGAGGGACAAAGGTGAAAACGTGAAAGCGACTTTTCCCTTTCCTTCATTTCACTCTCCAGACGTTTACCAAGTCATCCATGAAATATGCTAGGGTAAGGTATGAACAATGAACATAAAGGCGGTTGTGTTGTAGCCATTGTATAATCTGAACTTGCTTGCTAGAGCTGTTACCGTTACCCTCAGAAAAAAAATCTTTTCTTGAACAGGGATGGATTTTTCTCCTAATGGCGTTAAGATTGGGAATATTTTAAATCTGTAATTTTAGCATAAAACCCAACATGGCTTACGTCGATAATAAAATCGAATGTTGCGTTGAAATTGGACTAAATTATTATCCCGTAAAATCAAATGTGACCTTAAAATAACTTATTTGCAAATGCAGAGCTGCTCTATTTTTCTCGATACGGCCACCTCTGATTTTTCACTCTTGAAAATCGTTGAATAGTGAAGGGAAATTTTCGAAGAAATATTTTTTTATGAGAATGAGATGGTTTCATCCTTTTCCACCATACCGCATTATAATAATGTTGAGCATGGATAATAAAGTTCGGTAACTCTGTCGTTTTTTGATAAATGATGATGCTCGCTCACTCGTAAGTAGGATAACGATGACACCTTTCCCTTCCTTCCCCCTTAGTTGTTTGTGGAAAACGATAATAAAGACCAAACGAAACCAGACCAAGAGCATCCCTCTCACTCTCCTTTCTAACTTATGTTATGTTATAACACGACGACAACGACACGACGAAAGGAAGGGAAAGAGTAAACAAGATGGGTTTCCTCTTCCTCAAGAAAGGAAAAAGGAGAATAAAGAGCGAGGAAAAGTGAGGATGAAGGATTAGGAATTTAAGTCTTTCCTACCGCTACAGCTACACCGACATGAGAAATATGTCCTAGCTTTAGCTTACGTTACGACAAGGATTATCAAGTCATTCAATCATTTTTCAAAAGAGTCGAGAAATTCATTTGATCTGAACAAGGTCACACCAAAAATATAATGAAGTAATTTTGAGCGTGAAACTTAAGAAATGGTGTGATGTGATGACGTCTTGTCTCATCAAACCACTTTATATGACTTACCTTATTTTCAATTTCAACACAATTTTATTCCCATTCCTTGATCCGCTAATTTAGTTCTCTTCTGAAATGAGGTGAGATGAGATGAGGGTGCGCTTATTCCATCTAAAATGGGATAAAGGGATTTTTGAAAAACTGTCTTCTCAGGATTAATTGATTTGTCTTTAGCGCTTAATTATTAGGAAATTGTAAAAAAACGTGAGACACTTTTTTCTTCTAGTAATTTATGAACATTCACTCTTCATTCCATAATTTTAATTGTTCTGCTCGTTCGTTTAGGTCTATAATCAACACTAACTGAAGTAGCTGTAGGCATTTTTGTATCTGGTTCATCTGTCACTTCACTCATTTTCCAATTTTAAAATAAAATTTCAAAGCTGTCACTTCCTAAGAATTTCTTGTACTTATGTAAAACGCCTAATTTCTCCTAATTGAAATAATTACACACACTGACACCGCTGGAATGGAGGAGTGGAGTGGAGTGGTCCGACGACGATGCCGAGTGGTTTGGCTACAATGTTTTATTTCATCTTGTGTCAAATTTCAAACTTCACTTTTAGCGTTTTAACACATTCCTTTTCATCCCAACTTGTATATAGAAAAGCTCTTAGCACATTTGTTAAAATTATTATTTTTTCACATAAGAGCTTCAACTTGAGTTGAACTGATGAAAGAATGAGTTCATTGTTCTCATGTTTTTTGTTTGAAGATTTTAAAAAATGTAATATTTCTTTTGGAAGTGGAAATGAAATGATAATCTGTTGCATTCCAAATTCCAATAGTTGTATTAGCAGTTGTAAGTACTTAACATGGGGGAAAACGAACAGTTTTCTGAAGTAGCGATAAAAAGGAATATGAATGTTACATTACTACATTGACAAAGAAGAGAAATAAACTTCACATTTTCCTGATGCTTCTTCGCTGTAGCTGTGGCTTGTTTTTTCCACGTTAACAACGTGAGCGTTGTTCGACGACTGAGGGCAAGTTGCAAAATCTTGCAGCTTTTTTTCCATGTTCTTTTTGCATAAGCTTGGTTAACTTCTTTGTCCTCACTCTGACTATGACTGACTGACTCAACTCTTGCGCCTTTTTTTTGTGGATGGACAAGCGAAATGATAATGATGCGATGGAAGATCACTGCTTGCTGATGCTGACACTACGGAACCAAGTGCATCTTTTGATTTCATTTCGAAGAGGAATGAGTAACAGAGAAACATACTTTGAACTTGATAGTTAGTTACTCCATCATTCTCTGTTCCTTTTTGAGGTTTTGTATTCGTCAAAGAAGTAAAATGATATAAATTTTTAGCTTGAGTGAGTGCATATATTTCTATAAGCGTTTTAAGGCTGAAATAATATTTGAATCAATTAATTCGATATTGAACAAACAACAAAGTAATGCAAAGTTGAAGTGAATATGAATTGAAAGTAAACAGAACTTTTGGGATAGAATTGTTAATTTCAAAGAACTTTTGATACCATATTCCCTGCTTTCATAGTTGACTACGGCGTTGTTCATTGTGTAATTTTACGTCGTTGCGAACATATAAGATTTTTTTTCTTTGTATCAATCAAGCCAGAAGTTTAAGTCAGATTTCATATAAAGTAACCGACTTGACTTAAAATAACTTTTCCCTTTTCAAGTTGTTATAAAACACTGAGGAATTATCGAACTAAAAATAACGCAATTGAAATTAAATTGTTCATGGGACCAATCTAAAAATTGGGCGTCATAATCATGGAAAAGCTTTCCAAACGCATGCCTAAACTCGTTGCAGAACTAACCAACAAAATAAAGTTCCACTTCTAAATTACACTTTTATGTATAAACCCGACAATATGGGGGAAATTATGTGGTCGCATTATCATGCCACGCACCTTAGCATTAAATATTGATCAGGAGAAATTTTTATGCTCTCAATGCGAAAACTTCTTTAGAGAAGTGAAGTGAACTGACGACGACGGTTATTATGATAAGTTATTACAGCAAACTGATTTCTCAAAGAAGCATTTCTTCTTCGTCAGCAGTCAGAAGAAGAAGAGTGAAGCAGCTCATCATGGCATTTGAACTTTTCCCTCACTTCGTCTCTGATGAATGGCGGAAAATAAATGCGTGGGAAAGCCATTAATATAATAGAACTAAACTGCCGGGTCGATTTTTCAGCAGAAGTAAAGAAGTTGATGTCTGAGTAAACATAACTTCCCATTATGACGGAGGGAAAAAGCTTCTTCCGGACTTTCGGATCCGTTCTTTTCCCAAAAAAAGTCGATTTTTTCCTTTGCGATCGGTTGTATGGTCAAATAGATTTGTCTTCCTCTTTGTTTGCCAAGCCAAGCCTAAGGATTTGCTATGTAGAACTGACTCACTAAAAAAAGGATGGACATGACATGACTATGACGTAAATATAAAGTGAATTCAAGTTTCAGGTGTAGTAGTGTGCACCTTTTTTGCACCGCAGAAAAATTAAATGGTTTTCGTGTTGCATACTGAACAAACAAAGTCCGTTTGAGGTGGATGGATAATAATATGCATGTTCAATTTAGTTCTGAATAAAGTTGTTAAAATAGTTATGGATGCGTAGCTGAGATGTGTTTAAATTAAATGTTAAAATCCTGCTGAAATTTCGAACTATAAAGTGATTATCGTTGACCTCATCACTGGAATGGTCGGTTTAGTTAAAGAGAAGCAAATACTTGTCCTAATCTGAACCTGACATATTTGCTACTTCACTTCAATCTCAATCACATGTGACGGAAGGAAAAACGGACATCCCGAAAACTGAGCGATCAGCTCTGCAATAAGGACGAGTTCAGGTTAAATGTAGCATGGCTGCACGGAAGCTCTCAACAACTCCAAACAAATATCGCAAGTAAACATTTTAGACCCTGCCTTTTAGGCAAGGCAGATGTACTTTTCTTATTGATTGTGATTCGGTTCGATGAAATAGCGTTCATTTTATTCAGTCATGATCTTGCGTAATATTATATAGATTTACCTAGAATATAGATTGGTAGGCATCAGCCAAAATTAAATACGCAGTGGGAGTAGAAAATGTTAACGGAAGTTAATTCGATTTTCGGTAAACAATTAAGTGGCCTTGGGTTTGGTTTTTCGTTACTCACAATTCCTGTTTTCTCCGCATGAGATCTTCATCGGATCGTTTTCAATTTTCAACGTTTCGTAACTTGAAATACTTGTTTATAGACTTATAAGTAATTTTGCAAAGAACGAAAAGCCAATTCGTCAAACTCGGGAAACTTCTCATCCTTGATTGTGCAGCACACATTTGTTTCAAAACTGTATATTTC
>JAHZMX010002864.1:0-10719 GCA_027743895.1 Seira musarum
CGAAAAGAACATGATGCGCCAGTGGATAAGAGAATACCATGAAAATGAAGCTAAAATTGATGAACTATTTTCCACGTAGGGTTTATAAACTGTTTCATCTTTCAATATATTATTATTTATTTAAATTCATTCTTTGCCATTAAATCGAGATTTAAAAAAATATATACAACAAATAATTTACGTTATCATACTTAAGAATATGATGATAAATAATGAAAAATTAAAAGTTGACAAAATTTTTTAACAATTTTAAAATCATTCAAATAAATTAAATTCAAAGTAGAAAATGTATTTATAATTTTACCACTACATCTACAACGGGTAAATTAGGTTACTTAATTGCGGCGAATTTGGTTTATTTATCGATTACGTGTGCACCTTTGATTGTATTTAATCTGGAGTTGAACAAGACTAAGATTGAACAAATATTTAAACCTCTCTACACATTGCATCATGAATAGTATAAATCAATTACGATTGTTTGAAAGCTTATCTGACAGAAGTCATTCAGGGCGAAGTACTTTGTTTCGAATAATTAAATCCTAAAACTATGGGTTTATAGAAGATATACATATAACCAAAACTTTTAGCATTGGAAACTGTTTTTCATGAAAGACTATGGCTTGTTTATCGCCGACCTCGTCGCTTCATTGTCTGAGTGCATTGGGGACAGTACCATTTTCCTTTTGGAGGTTGCGTTATACCGACGCAAGGATAATGAAACCATTCAATCGGGCAATCTAAGAAAGAGTAAATAAATCATTCACAATTATGACTTTCTTTTCCTCAAGGTTTGATTAAATGAACAAGGGTGAATCTACATTTAATTCGGCAAATGGAATATAAACTATTAAGAAGGCAAAAATTTCACCTGGACTATCACACCCAATCATGTCTCCGTAAGAAATCTGCGGAAAGAAGTTAAGATTTTGGGTCAATCGAACGTTATTTTTAAGGTACCAAAAGTCATGGTCCAAAAATGGAACGAGTGAGTTGTTAGTATTACAAAATTTAATTCCTTCGCTTGGAAGTTTTAACTTACCTGGTTGCACAAACAGTAGCGAGGTTCTGATGGGTCAACAGCGTCGAAAGACCATTCAGTGGATTCAGCGTCCATAAGAAGAGATTCTTCGGGCAGCTCTTCGGGAGGATGCGGCACAAAGTCTTCATTGTGAGGATGCTGGGATTTTCTACAAACAAACGTGATAATAGTATTTAGAAATTGCTGAAAAAGTTGCATAGCTTTTCTTTTATTTACGTCACGTCATGTCATTTACCGTTTATTACGCTTCTGGTCAGACCCTGAACGGTCAGAATTGGTGGCGGCTATGGCTTGCTGAGCGGCAGCATGTAATTCTGCATTGACTAGGATCTCCCGTCCAACACTGAACTCAGCAGTTTGCAACCCCAAATTAACAGCGTCATAAGAAGCTTTCAAGCTGGCAGTGCGTCTACCTTGTTGCATCTGAAAGTGTAAATGTACGTTAAAATATTGTTTAAAACTAATATTTTAAACCTTCAAAGAAAGTCTTAGAAAACGCACAAATACCTGTTGAGTGGCTGCAATTGCTTGAGAAGCGGCAGCGGCGATCGCATTTCCTCCAGCTCCCATGTGACCCAAGCTGTAAGCTAAGGGAGTTGCGGTTCCAGCATAAACATTGTGAAGACTTGATGTTCCAGCTTTCTCCAATGAATTCTTTCTTTCAGATTTCTTCTCCGATTTAATTGCCAATTGTCCATTGTTAAAACGGTTCTCTTTCTGACTATGGAAGTCACGATCACGCTCACGTTCTTGCATGTCCAGCTCCAGAGATCCTTCAGTTTAAAAAAAATATTACAGTGAGTTGGTTACAATAATAATACACACTTATTAATCATTAAGGCTATTAAAAGAATTTTAGAGCTCGCTGTAGATTACATTATTACATTCATTAGATTGCCAACTGTTTTAATCAGAATTCATTCAAATAAAATTACCAGCATTATCTAAAACTTTGTAATAGTCCTTCCGAATGGAATCATATTCAGCATCACGTTCTAAAAGTTTTTGCTTCTTGGCTGTTTGAAAAAAGGCTTTCACTCGTTCCTCAAGCTTGTCGGATGCATCTTAATAAATTTTATTGAAACACGTATTCATTAATCAGTTCATTTTACATTATCACATCTCTATTTTAATATGCTGCTAGCACTGGACAGCTTAATCATGTTACTCACTTTGTACTTCCAGGTCAAGCTCCCTAATTTCGGTAAAACGATCTTTAAGTTCTTGTGGAAGATGCTCAATCACTAAAATTAACAAAACGAATTCATTTTACATTATCACATCTCTATTTTAATATGCTGCTAGCACTGGGCAGTTTAATCATGTTACTCACTTTGTACTTCCAGGTCAAGCTCCCTAATTTCGGTAAAACGATCTTTAAGTTCTTGTGGAAGATGCTCAATCACTAAAATTAACAAAACAAAGAACACGTTTGATATAATTTTCAAAATTAACAAAACCTATTTTCTACTTTCATAAAATTTCTGAATGCTAAATAAAAAAGCAGTCTTTCATTCAAACCCTTTATAATTAGACTTACTTTCTAGGTAATCCTCCAAGTACAACATCTTGTCGTCTTTTAAACTTCACAATTTCCAACCAAACGTGAAAGGTATGTTTTAAAAATCCTCACTTTACTTATTCACCGAATTTGTAAAAAATATTTGAATTTGAAAATCTATTTCTATATCTGTCAAAAATATATCATGTAGTAAAACTAGATTCAGTTATTCAGTAATCAGTAACGATTAAAACAACATAAATTAACGTTAGATTTGGTTGCAAAAAACGGGAAAGATTAGTGAACACACAAGGGTAAGTGGCAAAGTGGCTGGAAATAAGTACTAAACTAAATTAAATCACCATTTTCGTAATTTTGGTTTAATATATCACGTGGAATCCTTAATGTCTGGATTTTTAATTAAAACTGGAACTTACACGGTGCAATTAAATGTTGAAAAAAAACAGATGNAACATAAATTAACGTTAGATTTGGTTGCAAAAAACGGGAAAGATTAGTGAACACACAAGGGTAAGTGGCAAAGTGGCTGGAAATAAGTACTAAACTAAATTAAATCACCATTTTCGTAATTTTGGTTTAATATATCACGTGGAATCCTTAATGTCTGGATTTTTAATTAAAACTGGAACTTACACGGTGCAATTAAATGTTGAAAAAAAACAGATGATTTCTAACGATCAAATCAATCCATTATGCAGTGCGTGTAGTCTTTTAAATGGATGTAGTATGTAAACAAATACACAGGCCAATGCAAATTCATGAAAGTCATACTTTCCGCCACATGAAATGAACGATGATGTATTTGATGCATCTGCTTTGGTGCTTAGGAAGGAACGCTGCTTCGTCTTTGTCCAAAAGAGACAAAGGACGATCAAATGTGATGTTTTCGTGAACAAAGAGGTGGTCATACTGCAGGTGAAAACATGATGGGCTTTAATTGTTTCATTCATTCATTCATAAACGTTTATTTTTTAAAAAAATGTAGCTACAATTAACACAGAAGTCGAACAAAATGAAACGATAAATAAAAAATCTTTAATTTTTCGCTCTAATTTTGGAGATCAAAGCACTTTGACTTGTGTCTGAGGAAATGTGCCCATTATCAGAAGCAGAAGATGCAGGGATTGAATCCAAACTTGAAATTGTCCCAACCGATTCGCTCCTTTCCACATGATTCTGTTTTTCAGTGGAAATGAAATGATTTCTTGCCTCGATGAAGTCTACTTTCGAATCATTTGTGGATTTTCTACTCCGGCTCTGACCAGAAGGATCATTTGTTTTCACCAGTGTTGCATTAGGGATTGTAAATGGTCCTTTGGGCTCATTAGAATCACTTTGTCGTCGAGATGCTCGCTTTTTCACTTTTTCCGATGAACTCTTCTCAGGAGGTAACTTTCTCTTTCCCTGTAAAAATTAATTCAATTATTCAAATCTATTCAAATAAAAGTATGTAATATTCATTTCCTACGTAAATTGACGCGTCATATCCATTGTCATCGGGATTAGAGGAAATTGATGAAGTAAGCCAAGATGGTAAATATGTGGAGAAGTTTCGCTTGGTAAATGCACGAACTTTATCATTGAAGACACAATTGAAAAGGAAGATGAAAAGTCCCTGTAATTATAAAACTCAACTGTATAAACAACACCCCTTCCAGTCAGAAATCGAGAAAACTTCAAATTGAAGCGTTACCGTTACCTGAGAAGCATTTAAAATGGTGAATATATAAGCAGCAACAACTCCACCGGATCCTTTCATAAGCATAAAGAAGCCAACGGCCCATGTTAAGCCAAGGATCACCGTCAAAGAGAAGCATCCCTTGAACCAAGTCCTAAGAAAAAAATGTTTCAATCAATCTGCTTTTACAATTCCACAAGATAGTACAAAATGTTCACTTTATATTTTATCATTATCATACATACTTGCAAGATTTAATTTTCCCCATTAAAAAGGTTGGAGATAGTTTTTTACTCTGTTGCAGTTGATAAGCTGTTTTCAAGGCTATGAAGAGGATTGTCATGTTCACAACAACTATAAGTGCGACGGGTCCCATGAAGCTCCAAACATAAGACCCTTCTAGCCAGCAGCTTTAAGATAATAATTTTAGCATGATAATTTTAAGTTTCAGAGTTTGTGGATAAAAATTATGATCTTAGAACTTACTATACATCACCCCCATACGGCTTATCGCCTCTCATATAACCAGTTGTTGCAGTGATAGCAATAATAATCAATGGGCTTCCATATGCCATGACTCCAAAATGTTTTATATAACTTCTCCCTGAATCGAAAACGTGGACCACCTATTCAGCAAAAAATTTCAAGTTACACTTTTTAAGAGTCATTTATCTGAAGCCGATGACTTATAAAGTCTAAAAAATTTACCATTCTGTAAAGTTGTATTCCTTCAATAAGCATCCACATAAAAGCGCATAAAAATACGTAATGCGTAACCATTGCAGCTCCAACGCATAAGCCCTATTCAAAGATAAAGTGAGCCGATGGATTAATTGATTGTATCAATTAAACATTGTCATTAATCAATTTTCATTGTCAAATGAAGAATCAGCGTCAGCATCAATTGAATTTTGATTGTACGTATGTCTGACCTCTCCCATATTAAAATAGTTTCGATCGAGGACAAGCAAGACGAGTGCATTTCCAACAAGCAAACATATGGACAAATTGGTGGTAATCATTGATCTAATCCGTTGAAGACCATTCACCGAAGAAAGAATCACAATGCTCAAGATCAGAGCCACTTCCGACGCTGGGCATAAAATCAGCGTGAGCAGCTCCAGTCCTAATTGTTTTCCCTTCATGAACAAACAAAAAAATATTTGCATTTCCTTTCACTCGCAAACAAAGCATCGTACAATATAGAAGCTGCATGCAAGGCTTACGACATATCTGTGGAAATCCATCAGAACAGCGAAACTGGTTAGGTGTGAGCACTCACACACCGTCTCATATCTATTACTGCGTAATATCTTGCATCCGTCGGAAGACCATGAGCTATAAAAAGAGTAATGAATTTTCAGTATCTTGAACCTGCGGATTTCTAAGTTATTTATTTAAATGTGTCTAACTAAGGCTTACTGCTTTCTAGTATTCCAGTAAACACATGTTCCAGACCCTAATACTGCTTTCGGCTTTTCTCCATCATGAAGTTTTCTATAAACGTTTTGCTGCTCTGCACCCCACGCCTCAATGTCATGATAAAAGGTTATCTGCGCTCCTTTTCCTAAAGCGATTGAAGAGCAGCGGTATGAAACAAAAGGGATTACGTACACAATGGTGTTCGCATGAAGATACCTGTAAAATATACTGATCATAAGTAGGCATACCTGCGAAACTCACTCTGGGAGCGCTGGTGGCTAAACTCAGGGTACTTCTCGCTTGTGCGTCATTTGCTGATGACGTTACAGAAAGCGATATCAATTTTCCATTGATTAATTTATTGTGATCATAATCCTCATCAATATTTGTGCTTGCTACGAGACTGCAAAGGAATGTAAAAAAAATAAAGTGCCTACTTCCATTTTTTTTGTTTAAGAAATTACTGTTAAAAATAATATTCATACTGTTCATATTGTCCAGGCATTATATAACTGATGTACTCGGGATCAATTGACATTGCAGCAATTTCTACTTTATCTTTTTTTATCAGCTTCTTCCATCCAGCAGGCAATTTTATGAAGGAATCATACAAATCTCTGTTTTCCCTAGGAGGAAATTCATATGATTCATTTATCCTCCCATTCTTTAGCTTGTCAAAAGTCTCCGCCAAAATAAGAAATCTGTACAAATCCGTCTCATTGATCATAGTAAAAATCTGTTGATATTGGTCATTTTCTTTGAGGTTTACGGAATCCGTCAAACGAAACAGGGCTCCATCCATGTTTTCTAGAAGATTAGTCGAAACCGTTGATTTCTCCGGAGCATCCAGATCCATCCATGGTTCGCGCTTTTGAATTAAGAAGGAGTTTAAATCCACCGCTCTTTTAACCATTCGTTCCAGTTTGGGAAAATTTTCATCAAAGTCTTTCGATTTCAAAAGAACTTTATTGACAACTCCAGTTAAATTGCGTATTTCGTGTCCAAAATATGCAATACTAGAATTAATAGTTTTTTCGTAAAGATTTTCCATAAAGACATCTGCTTCGTGCTGAGATTAGAATATAGAATAATTATTTATTACTCTCATCAATTAGTCAGACACAAAATACAAACGAATTATAACCGTCAATGCTTACTAAATCTTGGATATCTTCAATGGCTTTTTCTTCCTTCTCAATCCAAGACGAACTGCAATTGCTCACATCTGGATTAGCAGATTCGAATTCTCCATCCACAGAACATTTCCAAAAGGCATGACCATCTGCACCTGGAATCAACTTGGAACATGGGGTAATTTTTTGGGTTTTGCTGCACACTATCCATTCATTTCCGTATCGATCCAGTCCTTTACATTCAACATTACAGTGATCCTGTGGAATAGTCGTGGTAGATGTGGAAGTCTCCTTTGTAACAATTGGGGTGCTCGATAAACTGGTTGATGAATTGTCGTCAAGTTCGGTTGTAGTTAATGTCGTTGAATCTGATGTCACCGTTACTGTTTCAGTTGTATCAGGTTTTGGAGTTTCACTTGTCACAGGGTTAGGATCACAATCGATATCAGGATTGTCACACGGGCCAATTGAGATGTCGGTTGTTGATGTTGCAGGGTGGGTAAGGGTGGTAGGTTCTCTCCACTCCATGCAGGGTCCGTTTTCTGGATTGACACAGTATATTGTGGAATACATCAGTGTGTTATCAAAGTTATTTTTTCCGCCACAATATGCTGAAGGATTTCCTGGACATGGAACATTGCACATTGACTGGTCGGGCTCATGCACAAATATATGCCTGGATTCTTGCGGAAGGCAACTGCAAATTGGTATGTCATAATTATACATCCGGGCCCATGTTAGCCTTGCGTATGGCGTTGCTTCCCGTACTTTCTCAGTTGCAATTCCACCCTTAGGGTCATTACCGATGAATGTGATATTTTTTCTACAAAATTCAATACACTGCTCTGGAGAATTCAAGGGAAAGTTATCAAAATATGGGGCAACCCAGGGTCTTTGACAAAGGTTATCGTTTTTATTGCAAACTGTGCATGGGTCATTCAGCGTTAGGGAATCGTCAATAGGTTTCTCCACTTGAATGGTAATTATTTCTGGTTTATATTTTTCTGTGACTGTACTACAATCATCGTCTCCTCCTGCAGCACAATAAACTGAATATCCTAAATTTCCTCCGCATAAAAACTGAGGTGGATCTGATGACGGTGGCTTTTGGGGATCAAAACTTCGTATTGGGCAATGTATATTGCAATTGTAATCATCAATTTTTAAAGAGTCAAAAAGATGAATGGAGGTGCAAAGACATTCCGCCCCTCTCAGCAAAATAATTTGGTTGATTTGGGGGTTCGAACATTGACTTCGACAGGAAAGTGGATTATGGTCATTATTGAAACTTGGGTTGGAGGTTAAAAATTGTGTAAACTGCTTTTCCCAAGTTGAAAAACATCCAACATAAACCATTTCCCCTTCGGATAAAATCTTTTCAGTGACTCGACTTGTTCTTTCATCTTGTTTGTTTTCATGAACCTTTCCATCACTACTTGTTTGTTCCAAGCCTTGAACTTGATCTCCTCTACGACCTCCAGGCAGAATATGTTCATTATCACCCCACTGCTTATCTAATGCCGATACGCCTGAATGGAATTGCAGTTTTGTCTGACGACTGCTACCTGTTTTTAAATGGAGATCATAGCTTCCTAATTCAGTGTAAAGGTCACGCTTCACCCGTTCCCTTTTAAACGGTGTAATACTGTCATCTCCACAAGAATATATAACAAAACTGTAACATAAAAGTGAGATCACAAACATATATTTCAGCGATAGGGAGCGGTTCCCCATCATTTCCGATGATGTCTTATTCTTTAAAACTTTGTTCGTAATTCAAGTAGTTTTGTTTTGATGTCGAGTTCACGTTTTCAAAAAATGCGAATGACATTATTATTTTTCAAGTCAATCACTCACATCACGTAAACTAAGCTCAAGTTGAAGGTGAATCTGGTTGCAGTTTCTATCAGTTTGATCACGATCACAATCATTTCCAAAGAGATCATTTAAACACGGCGTCATCCCCGCAAAAATTATTTTTATCTCTGGAATATTATCGATGTCTTTGTTTTGTTGAGTTTGCTCAGTCAAGTCCACAGAAGCATGTGTTGAAATTTTCGAAGGTGATAATTTGTCGATGATTTGATTATGAGCTGAATGAAAATGAAATATATACAGAGTCTCGTTCCAGTGGACACAAAAGATAAAAGATGTTGTACTACTGCGATGCACGATTAAACAATTGCGATTAGGTCTGGTCTGATCCGAATGAGACATGAAATTTAAATTTGTTTTTACGTGTAAAGCTGTGAGGCATTAATGATATCATTCAACCAGGGAGGACAGAGTGAGATCGAGTCGTGGTTGCAGATTCCTGGTTGAAATAGAACTAAAAATGACGTCGCACAACAGAACACATTTTGCATTTTCATTAGGAAGTTGTTTGTTTTAAAATGTAGAGATTATGGCATAATTAGGTTCTGCTTTCGGACTAGATCTGATAAAAGATTTTTTTTCAAAAATTGTATTGTTACTAGCAGCACCCTTGTTGCGTGTGGTCCAGTTTTCCTGATTTGATTCGTCAAGTTACGTAAATCACCGATGGTTTTCCGTATTTCTACCTAACTCTTTCGTGGAATACAACTTCCTACACAATATCATTTGGAGGAATAAATGGACTCAAATCACTTTTTTCCACACTTTCGCAGAATTCCAAAGCAAAAATTTTTTCACAATTTCTCAGATGACCCTTTCATTGGAAAGTACGTTATGTTATGATGATTTATGTCTTATTACACAATCTCTTGTGAGAGAATAACTGGATGTTTCCAGTAACTGGGAAACGTTTTAGGAAACCGTTTCCACCCAGCGTATCCAAAAAACATAAATGAAGAATTTAATACTGGGTCCACAACGTTATACTGGAATGTGAACAGAAGAAATGTATTCAACGTGGCATTTAGGCATCTTACCATTGTATGCCTTCAGCATCCAAGAAACTCAATACCGACTCAAGTTTGCATGAAAAATTCATAGGGGAAAATTAGCCATAATTACCTTGTCTCCTTATGCATCATACTTGACTCTGACTTTTAGCTAAAAATTACAAGGCAAACACTTCTTTTATGTTTAGACTGCGTCAGCGAAGCCCTATTTAAATAAGAATAAAAAATTGTCTAAATAATTAATCCTATATCCATTCTAGTATGTATGAATGTAAGGAGCTCTGATGCAATCCATTAAAATTCTCTTCACTCAGCAGCTCTTCCACCATTTTTTACGATGCAAACAAAAGACGAACTAGTACTAAAATGTCAAAAATTTATGCACAATCACATACTCGGATCAGCCTATCATGATAATATCATTTTTGTATGTTTGCAAAAGAATTAGTGATGATGTATCGAGGATCAGTATAAAATTGTTAATTTGTTCCATACCACTCCTTCCTCCCGATAAGAAATGCATTAACCTTATTATTCTTGGTATTAGAACAAAAAGAGCTGTTTATTTAGATAGAGCACGCTAATACAATGTAGACAATGTAGAGTCCACCGGGATTTTCTCATCCCATTGCCATTTTTATTTCTCCTGTAACGCAAAAAAAATCTCCACAATATTCCACAAAAACAAAATCATGGACAACGGAAATCCATTGTACAGGCACTAATGATAATGGAAGTGCAAACAATATTCCATTTTCTATTTGCTTATTTAGCGTTATTTGCGGAAACTGAACACGTTGGCGTGGCGGAGGGGTTTGATCATTCCACTCTTGTGAGGAGCACGTACGTACACATGCATAATATTATACCATTTCATGCCGCTATTTTATTGAGTCTTTGGGTTTTGAAGCATTTCTAGGAAACGTTTTTATTATGATTCATTTCATGAATGACTGCATATTTTCTTTTACGACTTTTGTCTGATGTACATTTAACAGACACTTACACAATGTGGAGTGGAGTCGTGGAGTGTCGTC